>LPNX010754988.1:61170-73984 GCA_001517045.1 Pseudotsuga menziesii
TTCATCCCCCCCATATATGTCCCCTACCCATCCCTCCCTCCCATGATTCCCTCTACACCTTCCTCTCCCTCCTTTGACTCCCCCCAACCCTCTTAACCAATGTAATGTTGGGCCATGAGCCACCCCATAGACCATCTGGATGGAATATTGGGAGTCTAAATGGTATTATAATGGGATAAGGATGCCATAACTCTTTTTTACTCTCGTACCAAATTAGTTAAGAAAAAACGCATATGCTATATGAATCGCATATGCTATATATTGCATATGCGATATAGCGCATATGCGATATGAATAAGATATAACGTATATGCATTTTTTTAAAATTAAAAAAATCGGCAGGAATAAGGTTTGGCATTATGTTCGGAAATAACTTTGAACTACCGAACCTATTGGCTAGGACAAATAAACCAGGGCTATTGCTTGTCTTTTAGAACTCTATCAATATGCTCAGTTTCGATGGCATTTTTTGCTATGATAGACACAATTCTTTTTTTATGAAAATTTAGAGTATTGTATAGTACGATCTTAAGATTCCGAATATGTAATTTTTTCCTTCAAAAGTATGTTTTATTTATTTATTATTATTTTTCTAAATGACATACGTCAGTTTCCGAAAATAGATACATCGATTGTTTTTTATATAACTTTTGATTTCCATCACCATTTCCCAAGAAAACTATATGGTGCACTAGATGAGAGCAAGTTCTACGATCTTATATATAGAAATCAAGGATTTCATCAATTTTTTCCTCTAAAGTGTTGCACCTGCACATAACGTTTTCATTTCAAGCTTTTCTGACTTCAATAATTAACAAAAAATAATAATTCATGAAAAATTCTGAATAAATAGTGTTGCACTAAGCCCATATGTCCTTTATATGTCTGCAAGATTTTATCCCAAATTGACATCGTTTATCTCATATATTGCTGCACCCGCACAAACATATATGTTATGATGTGCTGAAAATTTGAAAACCCAAATTCACGGAAACTAATTTTATAATCATTTACACAGTTTGTCTGCATAAATGCTATATATTATGAAATCTGATTCAATTACCCATCTTTTGTCGTTTGACTTCATCTTCAAATAAGTTAGGGAAGTACACCTAATTATCACCTAAATTCAGAGTTTCCAGGTTTTTCCAGTATTATGTGGCATCTAAAGTGTCTTTAAAGGAGTCCATGATTGTGCATCAACCCTAATCTCTCTTGCACAACTCTCCCCTCTAACTTTTGGCAAACAAATGGAATAATGATTAGGGTTTTCAATTGTAAACTCAAAATTTAGAAAATGAAATTCCAATCTTTTTTCATGGGATATTTCAACTCACTAATGAAAAACATGTGCGCCATTTTCTTTTAATATTAATATTTTAGCTTTTGGAATGCTTTTTAGAGACAAGCATATTAGGGCATTGTATGTGTAAACCATGCCCATTTAATATAAACATACTCAAAATGCAAGTAAGAACATTCACACTTAAGAACATGCAAGTAAGAACTAGTTGTCTTGGAAGGGTGACATACCTTGCATACAAGTGATATGGGAAGTATGTGAATCCCACCATATTCAATAGTTATGAAGCATATAGAGGGTACATGACCTGATAAATGAAAGGATGAAGTATGAAGCCTTCAATTGAGAGATTTTGTGAATGGAGTTTAATCACATTCCCTCTAAAACACCAACTATTATGTTTTCTCAGTAGTAGTGATCAATAAAAATACCCCTCATGGTTGTCCATGAGAAAGAACATATTATGTTAGCTAGACTTATAGTCCCTAGTAGAAGATGTGTGAAGAACATAGATGTCTACATGTAACCAATGATCAATGAATTTAAGAAATAATGAATTCTTGATACTTAACAATCTCAATCTCCCTCTTTTTGTGATCCCATATAAAAGATTGTGGACCATTTATCATTCTTTGTAGGATGATCCCTGACCATTCACAAATCCCATTACATTATGGCCCCATTTTTCATTTAATATCCCCTCGACATGTTATTGTAGGAGTTACCATGGGCATTCTCAACACCTTTTTTCACTTTAGGCTTCCTCTTACCTTAGCCCCTTGTGAATCAACCATAACCATATATCTATTTCCACAAGGAAAATATCCAACATCGTGGAAATCAAACAATTTTGAGCTCCTAATGAGCCCAACTTCCACAATATGAGATGGGTCATTTCTATTACTTCATGGGGAGGATCTGGGTTATTTGTGACATTTGGAATTTGTATCCCTCACCATTCTTCACTCCTCCCTAAATAATAAGGTCTTCCAATCTCCCCTTGCAAAACATTCTTATGTTAATAGACATTGTCTTGCAAATCATTTTAAGTTGGTGATTCATCTATGGACATCGATCAAATTTAAACTCATCGATGGAAATTATGGACGGTCTTCAAGGGTGGAAGAAGTGTGTAGAGGCTATCATAGAATGTAAACCAAGGGTCAATATGGGGAAACAATAGAGGCCCAAAAGGGTTAAAATTTTATATGCTCGATGTCCCAAAAAAACAACACATTCTTCTTCTTCTATTACTCTTCCATCAAGACAATACTCGATTTATAACCTTAAGAAATAGAGTTATGTTATCTTCATTTACTTGACATAACAAAGAGCAAACAAAACTTATAGTTATTTTCTATTCATACCTACCACATATTTATTTTAAAAGTTGTAAAAACACACCTACATGAAGTCACATGATTACTACATAAAGTCACATAATTACTTATCACAATTAAAAGTCTATATCTTATGAATGTAGAGAAAGATATGTCTATCATATATCATATGAATGTGGAGAAAGCATCTTAAAAGTAATATTTAATAGTGGATTTTAAGGGCCAAAAATAACTTTGGAAAAGTGATAATATTGTCATTTTGAAAGCTGACAAGGGAGGGGTTATGATAAATCCATGAATGATGGAAGATGGAGGGTACTTATAAGAATCAGAGAAACCAAGGAGGAAACCAACAGAGCACAAAGGGTCACTCAATCACATAGGACGAGAAACACTCAACTCATTTAATTAATGAAATAAGGTTACATATATAGAAAACTGATAACCTAATCTAGATCCAATAAATGTGGATCAGATCCACTAGCATAGGAGCAGTTTGAACAAGAACAAATGAATATAGAAAACACATGAAGATATTTCTGCATTAAATCTAATAGCCTCCCTTAATACAGAAATGGATTTTTAAAAACACCTAATTTCTTCCTAAGATCCTCAAAATGAATCCTTCCAACATGCTTAGTAAACACATCAGCAACATTTTGACTTGTGTTACAATAAATGAGTTCTATTTCTTGAGACTCAATTTTCTCTCTGACAAAATGAGTTCTATTTCTCGAGACTCAATTTTCTCTCTGAAAAAATGATGTTGCAGCTCAATATGTTTAGATCTGGCATGATAGACTGGATTGTGTGCCAGCTTAATTGAGCTTTGATTGTCACACTGGATCCTGGTAGCTTGTTTTTGATGTATTCCAACTTCAAGAATGCACCTCAATCAAATGGATTTACAAGTAGCACTAGTTAATGCTTTGTATTCAACTTCTATGGATGACAAAGAAACAATTGGATGTTTCTTACTGCTCCATGATATGACTCCCGAACCAATGTTAAAGGCATATCCAGAAGTGGATTTTCTGTCATCAGGATTTCCTGCCCAGTTAGAGTCAGAGTAACTCGCCAACTGAACATCAGATAAATCAGTATATAAAAGACCATAACCAACAATTCCTTTTAAATACCTTAGGACCTGCTTTGCATCTTTCTAATGTGTTTCGCATGGCTTAGCCAATAATTGACTAAGGATGCTAATAGAATATGACAGGTCTGGCCTTGTAGTAGTGAGGTAGTTCAGACTACCCACTAGTTGACGATACAGAGTACCATCAGCTTTAATTTTAGATTTGAATAGCCATTTTGATCCTATGGGTACTTTATCTTTGGGTAATTCTCCTAAATCCCAAGTTTTGTTTCTCATAATTATAGAATTATATTCTTCATTCATTGCAGTTACCCATTCTTCCTTCTCTTTGGCTTCTTCATAATTTAATGGCTCTATGACATTCATTATACTAGTCATCAAGGCATAATCTCTAAACTTTAATGGAGGATGAGTTTGACGAGATGACCTTCTAGGTACTGCAGTACCTTTTGGGGTTCCATCCATAATTCTTCTGTCTTCTATTGTTTCATCATCTGAGGCAGTATCACTCATGCTTGATTCCTGTTCCTGACTTGCTGTTGTTCTTGCACCTGCTACTGATCCAACACTTTTGAAGAATTTTATCTATTCTGACATGCTCATCTCGGATCAGTTCCTCATTAGAATTATTCATCTTGTTACACATATATGTATTTTCATGAAATACAACATCTCTACTAGCAATCAATTTGTGCGAACTAGGATGAAAGATTTTATATGCTTTCTGATCATCACAGTAACCAACAAAAATACATTCTATGGATTTTGCATCCAATTTCCTTATTTCATCTTTAGGTATGTGTGCAAAAGTCCTAGAACCAAATATCCTGAAATGAATAATTACATGTTTATAGCCATAAAATGCTTCAAATGGGGTTTGAAGTTCTAGTTTCTTTGTTGGACTCCTATTTTTGAAGTACACATCAGTGTTTATTGCCTTAGCCCAAAATCCATTTGAAATGTTCTTACCTTGGAGCATGCTGCAAGCACATTCCACCAATGTTCTATTTATCCTTTCAACAACTCCATTTTGATGAGGTTTATCAGTGATTGTGAATTGTTGTTGGATTCCATTTTCTGTACAGTACCTTCTGAAAGCTCCAGAAGTGTACTCACCACCTTGGTCTCATTTGAGGATTTTAATGTATTTACGTGTCTGCTTCTCGAATTTGATTCTGA
This sequence comes from Pseudotsuga menziesii, assembly GCA_001517045.1. Lineage (NCBI taxonomy): Eukaryota > Viridiplantae > Streptophyta > Pinopsida > Pinales > Pinaceae > Pseudotsuga > Pseudotsuga menziesii. The sequence continues at coordinate 66,092 of LPNX010754988.1, forward strand.
ACTCCTTGAAGTATTCGAATACATTGTTTTTCCTTCTGATGAAGTAAGCCCATGTGAACCTAGATCTATCATCAACAAATATCAGAAAGTACCATGCACCACCAAGTGATTTGGTCTGCATAGGTCCACATACATCAGTGTGTATTAGTTCAAGGAGTTCAGTGTGTCTCTTCTCTTCATGGTTAGGAAATTCATTTTGGTGTTGTTTCCCAAGTGCATAAGCAACGCATTCAATATGATCATTTTTTATAACAAGAAGACCCTCAACCATCAATTTTTTCTATAATAACTTGAGATCATTCTGATTGAGGTGTCCATACCTTTGATGCCACAATTCGACATCTGAAATAGTTGATGCTGCTAGTGCCTGATGATTGCCTTTTATTGCATCCATCTTGTACAATCCACCGATTATGGATCCTATCGCTATTACCCTGTAATGATCTTGGACATCTTTCACATGGCACTTGTATTTATCAAATTCAACTTTCATATCATTATCCATGATAACAGAAACATATATTAAGTTCTTTTTGATGCCAGGAACATACATCACATTATGTATCTATTTAAACTATCCATCAGGTAGGTTAACACTTATCACTCCATAACCTAGGACTTTGTGAGACCTATTATCACCTAGATAGATGTGTGTTCCATCAGAATCTTCATAATACTCATCATACCAATCTTTATCACAGGACATGTGGGCAGATGCACCATACAAAGAATGCTCAGATAGAAACAGTCTTAGGTTTTTAAATCCATTGACATCCAGGGTGTCTTTTCTAACATAATGTCCATTATGTTTTCTGTATTTGTTATTGGAATCATTGTTTATCTTCTTAAAAAAATATCTAGCTATGTGACCTAATTTACCACAATAATGGCATACAACATCTTTATTAGCACTAGAGTCATTGCGTGACATACCTCTGTTTCTTGCACGGAAATTGCCTCTATGTGGATTCCAGTGATTACCTTTGTGTGGGAATCTGCCTCTTTTCATCAACGCCTGATCTAAAGACTGAGATTCAGGCTCGTACATCTTCATCCTTTCTTCTTCTTGTATCAGGATTCCACCAAGCTTTGTAAATGTAGGAGGGGTCTGTCTTGTTGCAAGTGATGAGATGGATATTTGTAATCTGGCAATAGACCCTTTAATGTGATAGATACCAGATCAGTACTAGATACTCATTTACCTATGTCACCCAGATTATCTTGAAGGTCTTTGATGTGGGAGAGATATTTATTCGTAGTTTCATTCACATCCATCTTTATAGACAATAATTTGGTCTTTAAAAACAAAATTCTATTAGAGTCAGATGTATCATATAGACCTTTCAGCTTGTCCCATGTGTCTTTGGACGTCTTCGAATTTCTAATGTGAGGTATGATGTTGTCTTTTACAGACATACATACGAATCAACACCTTTGCTTGGGTTTTCCTTGAGTTCCAATCTAAGAGAGACAATGGATCTCTAGGTTTATGTTCATCTCCTTTCACAATCGGCCACAAACAAAGAGCTTCAAGCACAGTAATCAGCTTCAATTTTCAATTTACATAATTTTCGCCATTTAATTTTGATGTTTCAGTAATGTATAAAGTGGCCAATGACATATCTGCCATTTTTACAGTGCTGGAAAGATAATTTCTACAAGAGAGGACAAGAAAAAAAATTTCTAGAATAAATTCGTGTAAGAGAGGGCAGTTCGGCGCTTTTACCCTTCTGCAGTTCAGCGCTGTTGGTTCTCAAAACCCTTCTATATCAGTTCCATCGGCGCTCTGTGTATCAAGAGTGGAGGAGCCCACAGAAATTGAGATAGAAGAAAAAAATATGTCTCTTTGCTGAAAATGGCAGTGAATGATTTTCAGATCATGAGGTGAGGTGAGAAAATGAAAAACGCTCACCCTGCCAATGATTTGACATTACTGAGATTTTATCCTATCACATGGGCCGGGCGATCCCAATCAGAGGAGTAGTATATAAAAAAATGTAGCAGCGATCTCTCTTTCTAAAAAATAGCAGTGATTTCTCCTTTCACTCTTACGCCATGCACCTTCAGCAAGCTGAAAAAAAATGAAACTGCAATTTCTTCACCCGAGGAGAAAAAAAACATAATTTAGTTCTCAGCAGGGACAGCATGCTCTCCTCTCACATTCACGCTCAACACTATAACGGCTCAATTCTGCACACTATCACAGCTTAATAATGGCTTTTTTTAATGCTCAAGATGGTTCCATCAACCTCACATTGTAGCCTTCAACTTGGCTTTGATACCAAATCAGAGAAACCAAGGAGGAATCAGCAAAGCACAAAGGCTCTCTCAATTGAACAGGATGAGAAACACTTAACTCATTGAATTAATGAAATAAGGTTACATATATAAAAAACTGATAACCTAATCTAGATCCAATAAATGTAGATCAGATCCACACCAGCATGGGAGCAGTTTGAACAAGAACAAAAGAATATAGAAAACACATAAAGATATTTCTATATTAAATCTAACAGTAAGTTGTAGCAAACTTGTACATTGTTTTAAAGAGGAATTATACAGATTCTTCTAACGAGGAGTTGCACACTATTGGTTAACTCAGACCCTGATTTCTTGAAAAAGCGAATACAAGAGCTTTGTGAGAAGATCGATGCTATGAAAAGTAGATTCGGTTTTTTTGATCGGCTCCTATAACGGTAAGTAGGGACGGAATGTCTCTATAAGTATGTAGCTCTCAATTTGTATTGGAATTTTTTTTGTTCACATGCTCATCCTTTGTCATTTGCAGAGCCCGTCTAGAAGCGCTTCCTGTGTCTATTCTTTGTCTATGTCTATATGGTCTCTATCTTTGTGTATATGTTTTCTGTCTTTGTGTATATGTATTGTTTTGCCTTGTCTTGTGGTGTATGTTCTGTATGTGGGTTGTAGTTTATGGTAAAGGAGGTTGCATTTCTTTGAATTTGAATTTAATACCAGAGAAGCATAAAGCATTTCGATTCCAGAGATGCAAAGAGGATGAACCTTGCTACTGGGGAGTCCATACAGCCATTACAGGTATACATTTTTAACCAATGGTTTCCCATATTTATTATAAGCTTTCTCCAAGAATCTCAATCATGAGTCGTTTTCCTATTTGGGCAGGTTCAAGGAGAAACCACAAGATCTGTAATCATTGGTCGTTTCCCTATTTGGGAAGGTTCAGGTTCAAATAGAAACCACGAGATCAATGGGCCTAAAATATATATACAAACCCCAAGAGAACAACAGGTATGTCTCTATGTCTCATGTGTTTTTCAATTAAGAGAATATTGTTCAATTATAATGCTGCCAGATCTTGCTCACTAGGTTAGATGGCTTTGGATCTTCTATTAACTTTTCACAGGATCTTGTAGTTGTGTTTGTCAAATTAAATAACCCAATAACTCCGATTGGATTCAGAACCCATCTTTGCTTGCATTGGAGTGGGATCTCCCGATGTGCTGCCTAATTATCCCACCTAGCCCCCATTGTTTGCTAATGATCTGTTCTTAGCTTGCGGGATCTGGTAATTGTGTTTGTCATATTAAATGACCCAATAACTAGGTTTGTATTTGAAACCCATCTTTGCTTGCATTGGTGTTCCTGTAGTTAGGTTAGCTGGCTTTGGATCTATTCATCAATTGGTCTCCATTAGTACAAGGTACTATCTAGTGGGCAGCATGTTGGTGGCTTAATGGTAGGTTTTCACCTTCGCCTAGTATAAAGATTGTTCAAATTGCGATAGATTCAGAAACTTGTTATATAGATTCCAACCAGTTAGATAGATTCAGAAACCTGTTATACCCTAAGATCAATAGAAAACCAACGAGTGTAGCGCTTTAACAATTGGGATGTTCTTTTGTACTGTGTTTCACTTGACTCTAATGGTGATATTCAAATTATTGTTCAATTATAATGCTTGCAGATCTGTGCTTGCATTGGCATTCCTGTAGCTAGGTTAGCTCTCGTCGGATTTGTTCTTAGCTTTTCTTGTACGGAGCGTGGGATCTCATTTTGAATGACCCAATAACTAGGATTGAATTTGGAACTTATCTTTCCTGGCCCTCGATCTCATTAAAACTAAATATGTCATTTCAAACTCCTCAATTATAACTCCGGGTCACTTCAAAATAGACTTCAAACCTTCAATGCCCAGAAAATATCTCATAATTAAAACTAAATCTGTCATTTCAAACTCCTCAATTATAACTTTGGATCAGTTCAAAATAGCCTTAGGCCCCAGGGTGCTGTAATCAATTGCAAAGATCCGGGGATTTCGGCCACAGTGACAATGCAGTAGTGCCACAGTGATCTTTACCCAAGAGATACTTGCTAGAGTTGATCAATAGGCGTGGAACCTTGCTTCTGGTCATAACGTAGATTTGTTTTTTCTAAGACCTTGGTCACAATGTAGATTTGTTTTGCCCAACCATGTTTTAAAGAAATCATATGAAAAAAGGGCTTAAATCGTCATAATGTATCTCTTCAAAGACAAAGAATCAATAAGAAAAAGGAGTTTAAGGGAGTTTAGCCTATGCATGAAACTCACTTTCTTTTGTGTCCTTTAACGCTCTTTTTAGACAGAGAATCAAAAAGAAAAAGGACTTTAGCCTATCCCTGAAACTCGCTTTCTTTTTTCTTTTCCGTCCTTTCAAGAGGAAAAACAAAATTAATACTTCCAGGATAGTACTCCATGCTGTTGTGAATATTGATTTTATTCATATTGTTAGAAAATGGAAATGATGAATATTGATTTTATTTATGTATCTAATGGTTGTTTTTTTTAAGAATATTGTTTAATTGTAACTTTTAGTTATTATTATTTAATTGTAATTGTGGGTTTTGTTCATAATTTTGAGTTATTTGTATTTAGTATTTAAAATATTTTTGATAAGTTTTTTTTTATTAAAAAATTATTATTCAATTAAAATAACTTAAAATAAACTTAAAACCCAGATCCAGAATACTGCCATTACAAAACCTATTGTGGTTTCAAATTTAGATCACATAATAAAATTCAAATTATAAAATATTCACTTAAAAACTCCAAAAATGCCTGAATATTCACTAGAAACTAATCAAATTATACAATATTCTATAAAATATTCACTCACTTAAAAACTCCAGAAATACCTGAATATTCAATAGAAACTAATCAAATTATACAATATTCATTGGAAATTCCAGAAATGCCTGAAACTAGCCTCCTTTGCTGTCGTTTTAAACGAATACTGTACTCTCAAAATGAAAAAAATAACGATTATAGTAAACTGAAAAACAATGATATTCAAAGTGTAATGGAGGTATTTTGTTAATGTTAGAATTAAAGGAAATTAACCACTCACTGAGTTCAATTAACAAATAAACTGTAGTTTTTTTTGCAGGGTGAAACACATAATGTTATATAATATTTTTTTAATGAAAAACATAATTACTTTTTTAAGTTTATTATTTTTTTAATGAAAAACATAATTACTTTTTTAAGTTTATTTTTAAAATGAGTAAGTAGACTGTAGGTTTGTTAGCTAAAGAAATGGTATATACGATGAAGTTCTACTAAACCAACTAAACACGCTGTATTTTGATGGATCGATTTATTTTGATAGATTGAGAAGGGAAATTGAAAACCTTAAATATTAGTTAAGTATGACTGGTTTATTTTGAAATTTGTTATTGAATATTGATAATAATTAGTTTTGGCAATCAGATATATAATCAAATATATAAAAAATAATAGATTTGGAATGTTTTTGTAATTTTTTAAAATAATAGTTTTTAAATATTTTGAAAAAATTTAAGATTGGTTGATAAAGGATTTGTAATATATAGATTATATTTGATTGCAACAATAGATCTATTGTATTGGTGTATAGTTTTTAAATTGTTTTTTTTTATATTTATATAAACATGTTTCTTATATTTGTTTTGTTTTGTTTTTTCCAAGTATAAAGTAATTTTTAAAAGAGCAGTTCACAACTGGATTTATATGATTTACTATTTTTCATATCGATGTATTTACTCTCAAACTCTCATATAATATATATATATATTTTTAGACAAGATTTGAGATAAGATGAGAGTTTTGTAAAGACATACTAAGGTACTAATTATCTTTAATACAGGTAATTATTTTTTGGGGATGGGATTAAACCCATCCAAATGCTCTAAAGGATGGGGCCCCATCATCTTTAGAGTTGTCTCTTAAAGTGTTGTGTAGTATGTATTTTTGGCATGTTTATTTTCCACTTCCATTCATTTCCACATAAACTAATTTTATAATTTCTCAACACATAAATAAACTTTATAGATCAATAATGAGCTAACACATTTTCAATACAAATTAATTTCAAAATTTCTCCACTAAATAAAGTTCACTATATATATATTTTAAATTCTAATTTTACAATTTATTTTATATTTTTTTCATTTTTTTATTTTTACTTTTTTATTTTAATTTTAATCTTTCTACATTTTTACATTTTCATTTTATTTTATCCTTCAAATTTTTACTTTTATTTTTTGAATTACTTTTACTTTATAGTAAAATATTTTATATTAATTATTTTATATTTAAGTAAGTGACTTTATTTATTTATATACTAGGTATATTATTATATGGTTACTATTTATATTTTAAGAAATGTATATTTATTTACTTATCTTTTTTTTTCCAAAGAAAAAAATCGTAAATAACTTTATTCACATTTAGTAGATGGCCCTCATAGTCCATTATACAAATTACAACAAAAAATGTTGTCAGTTACAATATTTGCCTCAAAAAGCACAAATCCACAATCCAAATCTAATGTTCATACATCATCAGATCATAATGTTCACTAAATCCTTTCCAACAGAAAGAAACAGTAGTACATGAAATAAACTAAGTCTGATCATAGCAGACTTATATCATCACTCCTGATAAATCAGGTCAGATCAAATGTGATCAGAAGCAAAAAATCAGAGCAAAACTAGCATGCTGAAAAAGTCTCAAAAAAGTCAAATGCTGATAAAAAAACAACAGCTAAAAAATAGGCCAATTCCAGACCATCCAGAGATGAAACATAGAATTCCAAATTCATTCAGTACCAAATATAAGAGGCCAACCATCCCGCAAATCAAGCTCTGAATATTGTCGCTAAAGATCACCAATTTCGAAAAATGCACCTCAATATCAGCCATGGCATCATTTCTGGAAAATCATCAAGAACCAGCAATCTGTCATATGACAGACAACACTCTACAGCAGCTTTAGAAAACCTGAAAAATTTCTATGGAATCTGCCTCATTCTGATCATATGTATGCCAAAAACCCTCATGAATGCTACCCCCTGCTTTTGCCAATAAATCAGCTTTGGAATTTCTTTCCCTATAAATGTGTTTGTAAGACACATCATCAAGACAGTCTGATAAATAATGAACATCTTGAAGAATCTAATTCAAGATTTTGTAATTTATACTTACCAGATGCCCAATTAATAACAAGCTGGGAGTCCCCAAAAATTTGAATTTTTTCCAAATTATGCATCCTAGCNATTTTTGGAAGATGGAGATCATCTTCTTCTTTAAAAAGATTTTCAAAGTGCTGAATCCCAGCTTCTGCTATAGCCTCAAAACCTTCCACAAGATTTCCAGAATCATCAAAAAGTTTCCAGATTGAGTTGCGGCATTTTCTATGGGCAGCAAATTTGTGAAAAAAAGGAGTGTTATCATCTCCACAACGCAGCCATAAAACCCTACTTTTCTGACGAGCCTCCTTTTCCCTATAAAGAAGCATAGCCTGTTTGCGAGATTCTATCTCAGTCAATAAATTCTTATCAACCACTGATAAAATACCAGAAGAGTGACTATGATGAAATCTATTTAACTCAAATTCAA
>LPNX010754988.1:75978-363102 GCA_001517045.1 Pseudotsuga menziesii
AAATGAAATCTTTGTTACCAGTTTTAATGACCAAATCAGCAGGCAGTCCCAGACGAAAATCTAACAAAACAAGTACCCGGCCTATGCAACAGACCCCAGATTTTAAATAGGAGAAATCAGTTTCCAGATGGGTGCCCAATGTATTCCCAACAAGTCTGAAGAAATCAGCAGACCAGAATTTAAAGGGTAAATGGGGCAATTTGACCCAAGTAGGAACTTGATCGTACCTTTCTTTTCGCGGATCAAATAAAGGTGACCACCTCTTAATAATAAGAGCAGCCTTATCCCATTTCCAGACACCAGCTAGAATCCTATCAGAATCATCTGCTGAAGAGAATTTAAATGCTGTCCAGCCCCGAGGGAGTATAAAAATCTCAGGAATAGAACTGATAATCCCAGTCCAGACCCGAACAGCCCACCCATGAAGAGAATCTGAATTATAATTACGATTTCCGAATCTCCCAACCAAAGTCACAGCATTAGTAAGAACTATGTCATTAAGTAGCACATCTTCCCCCAAAGTCATTAAGGCAGGAATTGTCTTTTTGATAGGTTTAGGAATCCTCTTCTTAGGCTTAGATAGACCACTGCTAACAGAGTAGAAGGGCTCATTAACAGGATCCATAGATCCAGCAGAAAAGGAAGTTCCCAACTCTGCACTCTTACAAACCTTATGCACCATCCCATCTACCTGGATAACCGGTAAACAAGTCTTATCATACTGAGAAGAATGCCCACCTGAATTCTTTTCACTTTGTGATAAACCTAATGACTCCAAAGGATAATCTATATTAGGAGAAGCATGAAAATTCCCATTCACACAGTTATTCCCAATACGGCATGCTGGTGAGAGATTCCCACAATTCCCCAAGTATTTAGAGTCTTGACATAGTGGATCCAAATTTATTTACTTATCTATTATATTATGTTTGTTTTATTTGAGTGTATTATTTTTATAAATGTTTAATGTATGAGATTATTATTGTGTTAGTTTTTTTTATCAATTGAAATTGCTTGTTAATTGGTGAGTGTTATTGGAATAATTTGTTTGAAAATCATTAATTGGATATTTGATTGTAACTAGATTTGTGTTTGCATAATTTTAGGGTGAAATGTTTGTTAAATGAGATCATTTTTATGTTAGTTAGATTGTAGCTTTTTTCATCAATTGATTGTACCTTATCTATGAAATTGTTTGTTGATTGGTGAGTGTGATAGGAATGATTGTATGTTTGTTTGTGAATGTAATTGGATTTATTGTTTGTAACTAGATTTGATTTTCATAATTTTGGGGTGTTTGGGGTGTAAATGTTTGCATTTATATGTATCTATGAAATTGTTTGTTGATTGGTGTGTATTTAGAATGTTTTCTTAGAATGTTGGTGATTTGTATGTTTCTTGAAGTGTAGTTATTTGCATCAATTGATTAGAAAAATGTTTATTGATTGGTGAGTGTACTTGAAATGTTTATTAGAATGTAGGTGATTTTCATGCTTGTCTTTTGTATGTATCTAGGAAATTGTTTGTTGATTTATCAGTCTAATTTGAATGTTTGTTACAATGTAGATGATTTTTATGTTTGTTAGTATACCCATTTGCATCAATTGATTGTATTTGTATGTATCTAAGAAATTGATTGTTGATGTGTAAGTGTACTTGGAATGCTCGTTATAATGTAGGTGATTTTTATGTATGTTATATTTTTGTGATTAGTATCATTTGATTGTATTTGTCTATCTATGAAATTGTTTTTTGATTGAGGAGTGTACTTGAATGTTTGCTAGAATGTAGGTGATTTTATGTTTCTTTTTGTATTCAACATATCTAGGAAATTATTTGTTAATTGATAAGTGCACTTTGAATGTTTGTTAGTGTAATTATTTGCATCAATTGATTGTATATGTATGTATCTAAAAAATTGCTTGTTGATGTGTGAGTGTACTTGGAATGTTTGCTATAATGTAGGTGATTTATATGTATCTTAGATTGTAGTAATTTGCACCAGTTGATTGTATTTGTGTGTATCTATGAAATTGCTTGTTGATTGAGTGTACTTGAATGTTTGTTAGAAGGTAGATGTGTTTTCATGTTTGTTTTGTATGTGTCTAGAAAATAGTTTGTTGATTGATCAATGTACTTTGAATGTTTGTTACAATGTAGATGATTTTTAGGTTTGTTAGTGTAGCTCTTTGCCTGAATTGATTGTATTTGCATGTATCTAGAAAATTGCTTGTAGATGTGTGAGTGTACTTGGAATGTTTGCTATAATATTGGTGATTTCTATGTATGTTAGATTGTTGTAATTTGCATCACTTGATTGTATTTGTGTGTATCTATGAAATTGTTTTTTATTGAGGAGTGTACTTATGTTTGTTAGAATGTAGGTGATTTTTATGTTTCTTGAAGTGTAGTTCTTTGCATCAATTGATTAGAAAAGTGTTTATTGCATGGTCAGTGTACTTGAAATGTTTATTAGAGTGTAGGTCATTTCATGTTTATTTTGTGTATGTATGTAGGAAATTGTTTGTTGAATGATGAGTGTAATTTGAATGTTTGTTACAAGGTAGATGATTTTTATGTTTGTTAGTATAGCATTTTCCATCAATTGATTGTATTTGTATGTATCTAAGAAATTGGTTGTTGATGTGTAAGTGTACTTGGAATGTTTATTATAATGTAGGTGATTTTTATGTATGTTAGATTGTTGTGATTTGTATAACTTGATTGCATTTGTGTATCTATGAAATTGTTTGTTGATTGAGGAGTTTACTTCAATGTTTGTTAGAATGTAGGTGATTTTGATGTTTCTTTTTGTATGTATCTATGAAATTATTTGTTGATTGATAAGTGCACTTTGAATTTGTTTGTTACAATGTAAATGATTTTTATGGTTGTTAGTTTAATTATTTGCATCAATTGGTTGTATTTGTATGTATCTAAAAAATTGCTTGTTGATGTGTGAGTGTACTTGGAATGCTTGCTATAATGTAGGTGATTTCTATGTATGTTAGATTGTAGTAATTTGCATCACTTGATTGTATTTGTGTGTAAGTATGAAATTGTTTGTTGATTGAGTGTACTTGAATGTTTGTTAGAAGGTAGATGTGTTTTCATGTTTGTTTTGTATGTGTCTAGAAAATTGTTTGTTGATTGATGAGTGTACTTTGAATGTTTGTTACAATGTAGATGATTTTTATGTTTGTTAGTGTAACTCTTTGCATAAATTGAGTGTATTTGTACTTGGAATGTTTATTAGAATGTAGGTGATTTTTATGTTTCTTGAAGTGTAGTTATTTGCATCAGTTGATTAGAAAAGTGTTTATTGATTGGTGAGTGTACTTGAAATGTTTATTAGAATGTAGGTGATTTTATTGTATTCATATGTATCTAAGAAATTGATTGTTGATGTGTAAGTGTACTTAGAATGTTTGTTATAATGTAGGTGATTTTTATGTAAGTTAGATTGTTGTGATTTGTATCACTTGATTCTATTTGTGTATCTATGAAACTATATGATGATTGAGGAGTGTCCTTGAATGTTGTTAGAATATAGGTGATTTTTATGTTTATTTTTGTATGCATTTAGGAAATTATTGTTGATTCATAAGTGCACTTTGAATGTTTGTTACAATGTAGATGTTTTTTTATGTTTGTTAGTGTAATTCTTGCATCAATTGATTGTATTTGTATGTATCTGAAAAATTGGTTGTTGATGTGGAATGCTTGTTATAATGTAGGTGGTTTCTATGTATGTTAGATTGTAGTAATTTGCATCACTTGATTGTATTTGTGTGTATCTGTGAAATTGTGTAATTTGCACCAATAGATGATTTTTATGTTTGTTAGTGTAACTCTTTGCATCAATTGATTGTATTTGTATGTCTCTAGAAAATTGCTTGTAGATGTGTGAGTGTACTTGGAATGTTTTTTATAATGTAGGCGATTTCTATGTATGTCGGATTGTTGTAATTTGCATCATTTGATTGTATTTGTTTGTTGATTGAGTGAAATTGAATGTTTGTTAGAAGGTAGATGTGTTTTTATGTTTGTTTTGTATGCATTTAGAAAATTGTTTGCTGATTGATAAGTGTAATTTGAATGTTTGTTACAATATAGATGATTTTTATGTTTGTTAGTAAAGCTCTTCGCATCAGTTGATTGTATTTGTATGTCCCTAGGAAATTGCTTGTTGATGTGAGCGCACTTGGAATGTTTGTTATAATGTAGGTGATTTCTATGTTTGAGTGTAATTGCTTGTTGATGTGTGAGTGTACTTGGATTGTATGTTCTAATGTAGGTGATTGGTATGCTTGTTAAGTTTTTGTTATTTGCATCAATTGATTGTATTGAAGTGTATCTATGAAATTGTTTATTGATTGAGGAGTGTACTTGAATGTTTTTTAGAATGTATGTGATTTTTATGTTTCTTTTTGTATGCATCTAAGAAATTATTTGTTGATTGATAAGTGCACTTTGAATCTTTGTTACAATGTAGATGATTTTAATGTTTGTTAGCGTAATTCTTTGCATCAATAGATTGTATTTGTATGTATCTAAAAACTTGCTTGTTGATGTGTGAGTGTACTCAGAATGTTTGTTATAATGTAGGTGATTTCTATGTATGTTAGATTGTTGTAATTTGCATCACTTGATTGTATTTGTGTGTATCTATGAAAATGTTTTTTATTGAGGAGTGTACTTATGTTTGTTAGAATGTAGGTGATTTTTATGTTTCCTGAAGTGTAGTTCTTTGCATCAATTGATTAGAAAAGTGTTTATTGAGTGTACTTGAAATGTTTATTAGAATGTAGGTGATTTTCATGTTTATTTTTTGTGTGTATCTAGGAAATTGCTTGTTGATTGATGAGTGTAGTTTGAATGTTTTTTACAAGATAGATGATTTTTATGTTTGTTGGTATAGTCATTTTCATCAATTGATTGTTGATGTGTAAGTGTACTTCGAATGTTTGTTACAATGTAGGTGATTTTTATGTATGTTATATTGTTGTGATTTGTATCACTTGATTGTATTTGTGTATCTATGAAATTGTTTGTTGATTGAAGAGTCTACTTGAATGTTTGTTAGAATGTAGGTGATTTTCATGTTTATTTTTGTATGTATCTAGAAAGATATTTGTTGATTGATAAGTGCATTTTGAATGTTTGTTACAACGTCAATGTTTTTATGTTTGTTAGTGTAATTATTTGCATCAATTTATTGTATTTGTATGTATCTAAAAAAATGTTTGTTGATGTGTGAGTGTACTTGGAATGTTTGCTATAGTGTAGGTGATTTCTATGTATGTTATATTGTAGTAATTTGCATCATTTGGTTGTATTTGTGTGTATGTATGAAATTGCTTGTTTCTTTTATATCAATAAGCAGGTAAACATTATGTTAATATACAAAATGGTATTACAAGCAATCTTGGTTAGCTAGTTGAACCAGACGAGACCAGGCTGTCTACTGTGGGGCTCAAACGGATCGTTCCCAAATTCCTTGAAGGGTTTACACATTTTCAAGCAACCAAAGCCTAAACGAACCCAAAACATTCCACCAGGGCGATAACCGACTAGAAGGAAAACAGTCGGAGCCAAATTACAACCAAAACCAAAACCAAAAACCAAGCCAATCCCAATTACATCAAAAATTAAATAACCATGCCACTTCTACTTACAACATGACTGAAATGGAAAAAATAAGCCAACCTCAATCCAAAAATCTAGGAAATTCCCTGCCCAGTGGGCATGTTTGAACCAAATAGGTGCTCCTCTTGCTAAGGAGGAGGAGCGTTGGGAGGATTATTGGTAGGAGAATTGGCAAGAGTGTTGGCAGGATCCCCGATACCGTCTAGCACCTTCATTGCGATCTAGTCCAGAAGGAAGAAGCTCGCCGCACTCTCATGGTGCCCCCTCCTGATGAGGAATAGGGCCTCCTGAATGCCATGAGTGATCTGCACCATGGCCTCGGTGTCACGGGCCAGCAGGATTCGAACGGTCCAGGAAGGGTTTAACATCAGTGGGCAGCCCTAATGAGTCTCGTACTCTCGAACCAGATCTAGCTCCTTCATGGCGATGTAGGCTTCGATGGTCGTTGGGATCTCAACCATATATTGGTCTCCCCAGTTGAAACAGAGCGGATTTGGCTCTTCCTCAATGGTGGGGAGATCAACCATCATGCTGGGTGTTTCCCTGCTAGTCCCCTCCCCTCTACCACTTCCCCTCTGGTGGCTCTAGACTCTCCATTGCCAAGACATGATAACACAATACCGGATATTTCTTTAAACAGAAAGAAACAGAAACCGAACCATATGAGTGTCACTACAATCCCCCCGGGGTGTATTTATGGGAAGAATTCCCTTCCTTCCCCAGACTGGATTTGATGGCGAGCTCTTACCCATCACCCTAACCTCCTTCCTTATCTTCCATCCATCGTACTCCATCATATATTTCATCCTCTGTGAAATATCAACATCCTCCTTGTTCATTGATTTCCCTTTGATATGGAAATCTCTAGAATTTCCCATCCTTGTATTAACCGACATGGGATTCGTACCAACGAGCCCGCAAGGCCACCTCCTCTTGATCTCTTTGCACGGATCAACCATCAAATTGATCCATCGAATTAATAGGCTCCTTCTTCTCTTTAGGACCAATCTGTCTGGCAAGTGAGTCTTCTGCATTGACCACATGCATTGTACCACCACCACATGTCTAGGCGTAGGGTTCATCATCCCCATCTGGTGATTGGGACATCTCGCAGCCTTCTAAATCCGCCACTGGTATGATGAGGGGCCCACTGCTTGGAGTGGAAATGACAGGTGGCATGTTTTGCGGAGGATTGGATCGACATTTATCCACCAACTGCTGTGGGATGAGATGTGACTGACTATTATTTGAATCAATCGTACCCTCCAGATATTCCCATGCCAAAATTTTGCACCGATCCCATATCAGACTATTTCTATTATAGTTGAGCTCTTTTGCATGGAAAGAGCTGCGGTTCTCCAATCCTTCATTTGCCAACGCATCTTCCAACTTGTTTCCAGTTCTTCTTACATGGAAGAATAGGATGGTTGAAGTACATGCAAGAATCTTCTTGAGCTCTAAGAGGTGACCTTCCCATCTCCAATTATTTGACCTGGGAGGTGGTGGCACCATGTTGGAGCCTGCGAGCGATGTTAATAATTACCTGATAGTTTCCTTCCACCAGTAGCGGGGTCTTCTCCTTTTGCAGGTCCCTGGAAATACCGTTAATTAGGCCCTCTAGTTCTGCCATGTTATTAGTGTTGTTACCAATTGATCCCCATAGAATGCTGAGAATGATTTCGGCCGAGTTCCTTAAGGCACCTCCAAATCCTGCTGGACCAGGGTTTCCTTTGGCTGCTCCATAAAAATTGAGTTTGAAGGAGCTTGCAGGCGGCCGAAGCCATGAATTCGTGTTGTTTACGGATTTTGGCATCGTCCTAGACCTCGTGTTGTTAACAGGTAATGCAAAAATCCCTAGTTCATTGAGTATAATTCTTTCATTCTCCTCGGCTATGAAGTCTTCATGTGTCCAATGAATTGAAGTGATCGTTTCTTTTAGGTGAGCTTCAATGATGGTCTAGATTTCCCCTATTTTTCTGGTTTTGTTTTCAAAAATTCGACTGTTACGGGTTTTCCATAGTTCCCATATAGTAAATCCCAGGAGGATCTCTCACAATCTCTTTACAATTTTGTTTTTGAATGCCTTCTTGGGCCATTCTGCAATGGTTATGTCTAGCCTTCCTCTGTGTCTGTGATTTTTTTTTAAAATAGCTGCTCCTTTTTCCCATATGGAATCTGCCACCGGGAACTCATCTAGAAGATGATTGATGGATTCGTTATTCTCTACACACATGCAGCATCTTGAGGGCCCATTGATTCCCCTAATGTAGATGTTATCCCAGGTTAGAATGCACCTCTTTAGCACGAGCAAGCTAAAAGCCGCCACCTTTGACCACCATCCTCCTCCCCAAATTTTTTCCCATTTGGATTTTGTTTCCAGATTAAAAGATTCTCTCACAAGAGCTAAGGCTTCTTTGGAGTTGAAATTTCCTGTGTTGGAGTACCCCCATCTGAGTTTATCTGGACCATCGTTCCTGGGGATCTTTCTGGCATTAAGCTCTGCAAGGAATTCATCGACATTTTCCCTCGAGGCTTGAGATTGCCACCAGTTCTTGTCTTTCCAGGCCTTGAACAGACGATCATTGTCTCTGGGATCCCAAAAATCTGCCACCGTGCTCAGAGGATGGTTCTGAAGAAAGGAGTTGAGAATAGGAGAATCCTCCCTACTAGCGAGAATCGATTCTTGGTTCCATGCATTGCTAGCAATTCTAGCCATCCTGCCATCCCAAAATTCCCAGAAGCTATGCTTCTGGACCAACCCTAGGTTTTCCTGGGCCGATTTCCAAATGCTAAAACCCTGAATGTTTTCTCCGAAATGGACCAGGGACTGCTTAGGCCAGTGAGGGGCATATTTCAGGTGCCATAGTTTGGCCCATGGTTCTTCTTTGTAGTTGATCCATCTCCACCATATTTTGGCACTCATTACCTTATTTCTATCAAGAGGATCTCAGAGCCCTAGGATCCCCACTACCTTAGGAGTGCAGATGGTTTTCCAGTCTACCAATGGCCACTTCTTGTGTCCTTCCGATCCCCCCCACAGGAAATTCGTTGGATGTTTCTGATTTGTTTGATAACTGATTTTAGGGAAGCCATCACTGAGAAGAGATAAATAGGCATTGCCTCAAGAACTGATTTAACTAGGGTGAGTCTACTTGGAAAATTGAGAGCTCTGAAGGTCCATAGGCTGAGCTTCTGTTTGATTTTTTCTAGCAATTATTTCCAAGAAATTTGTCTAATAGTTGATTTAGTTAATGGTGCTCCCAGATATTTCGATGGGAGCTTTCCTTCCGAAAACTCTAGGATTCTGAGAATGTTCCTTTTGGTAATTTTTGGGGTATTGAAAAAATAGGTCTAGGACTTGTCCTTGTTGACCTCTAAGCCACTAGCTTCCAGGAAGGTGTTCATATTGTCTTTGATGCTCCGGGCCTCTTGAGCCAAGGAAGGGCTCATGAGCATATTATCATCCAAAAACTGTTGGTGGGTTTGGGGTTCCATCCCTGTAGTGACAGATAATCCATGAATCTTGTTCTCATATCTTCTTCTTTTGAGCAGTCTTCCTAGTCCTTCAGCCGCGATGATTAAAAGGAAGGGGGAGAGGGGGTCCCCCTACCTTATTCCTCTGGAGTCATTGAAGGGGGTCCAAGGGGAGCCATTGACCAAGATCGAGAAGAAGGTTGATGAAACTAGATTCATGACCCAGTTTGTCCAATCCTCTGAAAAATCCAAAAGCTATGAGAATTCTTGCCAAAAACATCCAATTTAGTTTATCATAAGATTTTGACAGATCCAATTTTAAGAGCATACCTGGAGTCCTCAAGGTTTTTAGCGAGTGCATCATTTCATGGACCAGAATAATACCGTCGAGGATCTACCTACCTTCCACAAACCCAGCCGGTTTCGGGGAGATGATAAGGGGAAGTAAAGGGCAGAGACGATTCGCCATGACCTTGGAGATAATTTTATGGATAACATTACACAAAGTAATCGGTCTAAGTTTCCTTGGGTCCTCTATTCCATTTTCTTTGGGGATGAGCGTAAAAAAGTGGAGTTAAGAGCTCTTAGAATTTTCCCAGTCCTCCTATAATATTCCACCAAAGCCCATATTTCCTCCTTTAACCAGTCCCAACAAGAGTGGAAGAAGCTCGATGTGAACCCGTCCGAAACTGGCGCTTTATCCTTTTCCATTTGCTTGATAGTGGCCTCCACCTCTGCCATCTCAATGGGTTTTCCCAGCATGTGGTTGTGTTCATCCAAGATAATCTTAGGAATGTGTCTAAACACCTCCCTCTGGGATTCTTCTTTGTCTCCTTTCGGCTCCTTCATCATATTAGTGAAATATGAGTTCAACGTGCTTTCTAGCTATTCCTAGGTTTTCGCTATGTCTTCATCCTCCATTTTCAGTGTGTCCAGTCGATTCCCTTGGCGATGTTGAATGGTCACTTTGTGGAAGAAGCTAGTATTGTGTTCTCCCTCTTGGAGCCATTTGAATCTAGCTTTCTGGTTCTAGTAGACTTCCTCTTGTTGTGCTTGTCAATTAAATTCCTAGAACAGATTCTTTTCTTTGATCCGTAACTCCTCCGAGAACCCTGTTCTCATCCCTTGAGCCTGGTTCACTTGCATCTTGCATTCTAGAGCTTGTCTTGCTTGGAAAATGTTGCCGAAGGACTCCTTGTTCCATTTTTTAATGTTATCTTTTAGGAGTTTGAGTTTCTATTGGAATTGGTACATTCAAGTGCCCCTGATGGGTGGGAAACCCTCCCATCATTCCTGGAGTTTTTCATGGAAATTTGTCTGAAGGAGCTAGAACTTTTCAAATCTAAAGGGATTGTGTGGGTTAACCCCCACGTTTTCCCATTCAAGTATGATTGGCCACTAATTCGAGCCTACAGTTGGAAGTACCACTGCTCTTAACTCTCCTCCTACCATCATGATGGATTCAGAGATTAAAAAGTGATCAAGCTGACATTCTATCCCTATGTCTCCATCTTGTTTGTTGTTCCACATGAAAATACCGTTAGAGGTTCTTACATATATTAGATCAAGGGTATCAATTAGTTCGTTGAAGTGAACGCTTGCAGGGTTTAGGTTCTGTATACCACCTTTTTTCTCTTCAAGGTTCCTGATTAGGTTGAAGTCTCCACCAAGGATCCACAATTTGTCTTTGGTGATCTCCTTGATGACAGAAAGCGAGTCCAGTAAGGAAAATTTTTGCTCTGCCCTATGAGGACCATAGATATTGGTCAAAATCCTCTGATTTTGGTGCCTAAGATGTGGAAATCTGCTGAAAGAGAAAAGGGAGTTGCTACGAATCTTGAGAGGTTAACCTCTCGGGGATTCCACAAGATACCAATCCCTCCAATTTCCCTTTTGGCATCGATCGCTACTGTCTCACATCTCTTCCATACTTTCCCGACTATACTTTTTAGCTCTTCTTCCGAGCACTTGGTTTCTTGCAAAAAGATGATTCCATATTTTTCTTTTTCAATCCTTCTTCTGAGAAGATGGATTTTCAGAGCACTACTACAGCCTCTAATATTCTAGGATGTAATCCGCATTGGGAACTTATTGTGTTGAGGGATAGAGGGAAACATCTATGGTTGGATACTGCCTTGAAGTCACTAGTTGTGCCCCTACTGCTTTGATTCTTTGAACATTACTTGGCCTTCCCTGCTTTTCTTTTTTTATTATCTTTTTCCCATCCGATTCTTTGAGGGATTCGACAACTACTCCCAGGGACTTGATGTTTTTTGCCTGGATTATCGCCTTCTCCAGCAAGGAGACTTGCTGGGGAGGGATCTGGGCTGGGTTCTTGTCAGAGCAGGAAGCTTCAAGTCCATCCAAATATAGATCTCCTATATCCATATCTTTCGTCTCTGACTCCGTTACCTCCTTAGATGTCTTGGTTGTCTCCTGTTGCATCTTTTGGTGCTGATATATAGGTGAATTGGCTATCTCCTGCTGCTTATTTAAGTTTAAATCCATCTCCTTCTCCTAATGATATTTATTCTGGTCGGTTTGCTGGGCTTCTTTGTTCCTTGCCTTATCATCTTGAAGGATCTCATACCTATTCTGAGTTTGCACCCTTTTGTTGATCTCCGGTCCCGAGATCTTTCTTGCTTGTTGTTTCTTGTTTTGGGTTTTGATGAACTCATCAACATCTTGATTTTCCTGATCTTTCTTTTCTCCTGGTCTTTTATTTTGTGGGTAGTCCTAGAATAGGTGTCCATGCTCATGGCATCTTTTGCATCTGAACATAATATGTTTGTAGTCTATTGCCTGAAACCACTCTTCATCCTCCCAATATAACTCGATTCCATCTGGTAGATCCTTAGAAATGTCGAGGTAGATACAGATTTAGGCATATGAGATATACTTCCACTGTCGGGTTTTCTCTGAGACTTTGATAAAGTTTCCCAAAGTATTCCCTATATCCATTAGAGTTTCTTCCTTCTAGTACTCCGTTGGGAGAGAGTAAATTCTGATCCAGACTGGGGCAATCATGAGGTTTTCTTTATCAAGGTTGAATCTCTCTTTCCATGGCCTTAGGAATATTCCCACCGAATTATAGAAATATGGACCATTCTCAAAAATTCGAGTTATATCTTCTTCATTAAAGAAGATTATAGTGAATAATCCTTTTGCCCCTAGCTGAAGGCCATAGTGCCCTTAGGGTTTCCATGTGGTGTTAATCCACCATACCAAGGTCTTTTATGTGGGCCAAATCCCAACAAACTTACCTATGAGGGCGCATTCTTTCATGTAGTGAATTTCTTCCCTGACTCTTTCTGATTTGATTTGAAGCTTTGGAACTATCTTGGATTTCGTGACTCATTGTCTCATCCTTCTTGTCTCCTGTTTCATCATTTCCTCTTTCTTAATCCCACTTGAAACTTCCCCATCTATGAGCGAATCAGGTGCACTCACTAGGCCTTTCCCTTTCTCGGTTTCCATGTCCGAGATTAGAGTGGGAATTGCGAAACCCTCCTCTGAGGGTGCGCTCCTCCAACGGTCCCTCTCCCCAAGGGGAGGAGGAGGAACCATCCTGAGCCGACCCAGCCTACCTACAAAGCTGCTCTTCCACTACTGGTGCACCGTAAATCCTTACGCCTTGGTTTCCTAATCCCGCAACCTCGCATCAAGTTGCAGAGCTAAAATCTCCATTATTAGCCGCTATTGAACCTTCTGTATGAAATTGTTTGTTGATTGAGTGTACTTGAATGTTTGTTTGAAGATAGATGTGTTTTCATGTTTGTTTTGTATGTGTCTAGAAAATTGTTTGTTGATTGATGAGTGTACTTTGAATGTTTGTTACAATGTAGATGATTTTTTTGTTTGTTGGTGTAACTCTTTGCATAAATTGAGTGTATTTGTATCTATCTATAAAATTGCTTGTAGATGTGTGAGTGTACTTGGAACGTTTGTTAGAATGTATGTGATTTTTATGTTTCTTGAAGTGTAGTTATTTGCATCAATTGATTAGAAAATTGTTTATTGATTGGTGAGTGTACTTGAAATGTTTATTAGAATGTAGGTGATTTTATTGTATTTGCATGTATCTAAGAAATTGATTGTTGATGTGCAAGTGTACTTGGAATGTTTGTTATAATGTAGGTGATTTTTATGTATGTTAGATTGTTGTGATTTGTATCACTTGATTGTATTTATGTATCTATGAAATTGTATGTTGATTGAGGAGTGTAATTGAATGTTTGTTAGAATGTAGGTGATTTTTATATGTTTCTTTTTGTGTGCATCTAGGAAATTATTTGTTGATTGATTAGTGCACTTTGAATGTTTGTTACAATATAGATGATTTTTATGTTTGTTAGTGTAATTATTTGCATCAATTGATTGTATTTGTATGTATCTAAAAAAATTCTTGTTGATGTGTGAGTGCACTTGGAATTTTTGTTATAATGTAGGTGGTTTCTACGTATGTTAGACTGTAGTAATTTGCATCAATTTGCATCACTTGATTGTATTTGTGTATCTGTGAAATTTTGTAATTTGCATCAATAGATGATTTTTTATGTTTGTTAGTGTAATTATTTTGATCAAATGATTGTATTTGTATGTCTCTAGAAAATTTCTTGTAGATGTGTGAGTGTACTTGGAATGTTTGTTATAATGTAGGTGATTTCTATGTATGTTAGATTGTTGTAATTTGCATCACTTGATTGTATTTGTTTGTTGATTGAGTGTACTTGAATGTTTGTTAAAAGGTAGTTGTGTTTTTATGTTTGTTTTGTATGTGTTTAGAAAATTGTTTGTTGATTGATAAGTGTACTTTGAATGTTTGTTACAATGTAGATGATTTTTATGTTTGTTAGTGTAGTTCTTCACATCAATTGATTGTATTTGTATGTACCTAAAAAATTACTTGTTGATGTGAGTGTACTTGGAATTTTTTTTATAATGTAGGTGATTTCTATGTTTGAGTGTAATTTGAATGTTTGTTATAATGTAGGTGATTGGTATGCTTGTTAATTTTTTGTGATTTGCATCAATTGATTGTATTTAAGTGTATCTATGAAATTGTTTATTGATTGAGGAGTGTAATTGAATGTTTGTTAGAATGTAGGTGATTTTTATGTTTCTTTTTGTATGCATATAGGAAATTATTTGTTGATTGATAAGCGCACTTTGAATGTTTGTTACAATGTAGATGATTTTAATGTGTGTTAGTGTATTTCTTTGCATCAATTGATTGTATTTGTATGTATCTAAATAATTGCTTGGTGATGTGTGACTGTATTTGGAATGTTTGTTATAATGTAGGTGATTTTTATGTTTCTTGAAGTGTAGTTCTTTGCATCAATTGATTAGAAAAGTGTTTATTGATTGGTGAGTGTACTTGAAATGTTTATTAGGATGTAGGTGATTTTGATGTTTATTTTTTGTAACATTTAATACCAATGCCTCCATAACTATTTTTGGCATAATATTGTGAGATGCACCTGAATCTAGAAGGAAATTATGCAAAATTTTGTCATAACCATAAGAGTAATAAAGAAAGGTGGGGGAAAATCATTTTTTTCCTTCCATTTTCGTACCAAAAACAATATTAGGATTCTTAACCTAGATAATAATAGTATCAAAATGAACTGTATTGGTAGGAGGTTGTAAAAGTTTAAGAGAAACATACTTATCTCATTTTCCAAACTAAAAGGAAAATAATTTTTGTCGATCTCCTTGATCTGTGCTAACTTGTCTCTGCTATTCTGTTGAACTTGCCTTTTCTCTGGCCCATTCACTATTATCTAGTTTTCTGGAGGTACTGCATTCTTATTCTGCAGCTCAGGATTCTTCCTCAAGCCTAACCTTTAAACACATATTTTTTGAGGATTAGTTTGAAGGATGCCTTCTAAATATATAAAACCATATGAATATGATTCTACCATATTTTCATACCCTTGATTCATCGCAAGATCATATTCATAATCTTATCTAGCTAGATGACTAAAATACAACTCACCTTCTATATGATTCAATTCTTGATCAGGATCATCTATTTCAATCTCATCAGATTGTTCAGTTTGATCAACAAGATTTTTCTATAAGGGTGGTTGAATCCTTTGATCCTCATTATTTCTTCTCTCCCTTTATAGAAATTAAGGATTGAAGGGTCGCCTAAATTGATTTTTATTCTTATTACCCCATTTTTGGACAAGTCAATCCTGGTTCTTGTTTTCTATTTGTAGGTTAGTTATTTTGAATTTAAATTCTTAATCGTTTTAGAAATTTTCTCAATTATCTCATCGGATGATTGTGATATGGAAAGAAAAGTCTTTTTCTCTTGCTTTGGTTTCTTTTTTTTAGTACTACCCTCATCATCAACTTAACCTTTGAGTTTTTCTGCTAGTAGGATATTTGGCTCCACTTCTAATGCTTCCTTTTGCATGTTTATCAAAGTAACTTATCTCCTTTCTTTCAATAAGAGACAAAAATCGACATCAAATGCATTTTCATATGTCAATTTGGAAAAATTCCTAGTTGGTTTAATTTTTGTAGGGATATTCTTATACATCTTATTAGACTTCTTGGTAAAATATGAAACAGACTCTCTAGACTTCCTCAAAGATCCAAATTCAAATATGTGGTGTAAATAAGCCTTATTATCACCCCATTGTATTAAAAAAATGATCAATCCCATCAATGTAAAGGATGGAATATGGATGAAGCTCATAAAACCATTTCCTAATGCCTCCATCTAAACTTTGAACAAACAATCTCATCCATATGTTTGCCAATGCTTAATGTTTTGGTTGTCTGCCAAGCTATAAAAAGATTCTAAATGCTCTTCTATTGTAGCTTCTCCCTCACCATTGAACCTAGGAAAGTATTTCAAGTAATCACCTATAGGAAAGTCATGTAGGTTTTGAGGAAAACCTAAAGGTGCATACCTCGCAACCACTATGGAATTCATCCTTTTCAGAGGTTGATTTTCCATTGCAGGTAATAGTAAGGGTTGAGATTGACTGGAAGGATTATAAGCAGTTAATGCAGGTATTAAATGTTTCAAAAATTCAAACTCTTCAAAATTTTGGATCTCTTCTTTGATTTCATTTGACACTAGAGGATTAGTTAAAAACCTATAGTTAGCACTTTCAGACTCAGGATCAAAAACTTGGTACTCAGGTATGAAAAAATAAAGAACTTGTTTCTTTTCTTCCTTTGCTAAAGGAGGCAAATCTCTTAAGGGAGTACTCAAGAAGGTAAATTCTTCTTCTTATATATAAAACTTAAAAGGAATTTCAGTGCCTACAGAAGTACCTTAAGTTGATTTATGTTGATCCCTTGCTTCTTTGATCAATTTATCTAGATCTGATTGAGCTATAATGTTTGGAAACTTAGGACTCCCTCTAGTTATAGTTAATTTTGAAGCCAATACCATCCTTATAGATTTTCCAAGAGAACCATATAGTCTATTTCAAATATTTTGATCTTTTTCACCATCAAAACCAGATTAAAATGCTATAAATATGTAGGGAAAATATTCAATTTTGTCCTTGGAAACAGAACTAGAAGATGCTAGTCCTAAAGTATGCACTAGAATATGATAACGCGAAGCTTAGGAAACTCAAATATTGTATGGTTTTGGTTAAATAAAGGGTTAAAAAGTCTAGAACAACAAATGAAGTAGGAGACACTAATAGGCTTATCATATCAAACTCTATGATACTAATTTTGAGAGATAAAAACTTGACAATAAAACATGTAATTAAAATGACTCAACCAAGGCATCAACCATAATGGAAACATGGAGAACGCACTTTTCTTCCCCATCACTGTAGAGTAATTTTTGAGGAACTCTATTACGCTAAACCATGAAAATGTAATGGGATGGTATTGCAAGCAACTAGGAGTCACTAAGAACTATTTTTAGTAACTAGTCGATCAATTGAGAAAAAATGTTCATGGAAAATGAGAGTGATTCGTCCCATGATCCTCACATAGAATTATAAGTTGAACGATTGAATGAGGATAGGTTCCATAATAATTTTGAGTAGAGAAGTGGACATATCAAGTGATATGGAAAATATATGTGATCTACCACCTTCCCATGAAAATATATGTGATTTGTTCACTTTTTATAGGTGCATTTGTTCCCATCTATGTTGGCATATGGGAATCATTTTCGCATTGATGATGGATGCATCACAATAGACAATGGAGTGCAAGTTGAGTTCGACCAATCTAGTCGTGCTAACCACCATGTTGACTCTATACTTAGATTTTTGTGTTTTTACATGATGTTAACTAGGATAAGAGATAACATTTAATTATATATTGTTGTGATATAATATGATATTTTGTATCTGTAAAATTATCAATTCCACAAGATCTTCATACTAAATTGAATCTTACTATGAAATAAGTATCAAGGAGGATGAATTGCAGTGTTATAATTAATAAACATGGATAGTGAAATTAAGCAGACAGAGAACACTAAAATGACAACAATAGTTGGACATGATAACCATTAATTTGTGTAATAACACAATATAATACAATGGAGGGAATTTGAATTACTCAAGGAGGATTTGAATCCCTGAATGAGAATTGACTAACTTGGAAAAAATAACAACTAAAAGACACACTAGTGAAACTCTAGACAACTGAAACAATTAATAATCAGTTAACTGACCCTTGCTAGGTGTGCATGGGCACCTTTCTCCTAAAACCATGCAAAGGAGGTGGATTAGCTATTAAAAGATGAACTGAAGGTGGCCATCAGAGCCTCACTCCACTCCAATGAGGGAGAACTGAAGGTGGGACTCCCATAATTCAGAGTGGGATCCTAAAATCTAGGGATTGGTCTCTATAGCTCCTAAGCTCATGCATGAGGGTGCATTAAGTGGCTAGTGGGGCCCAGATAATGTCTCCATGGCACTAATGAAGTGACAACGTCATCCTAATATAGGAAACTGACAAAAATACTATGGCGTACAAGGGAGTATTATTCAATAATCCTAACACCCCCCTTTAATCCAAACTTGGACAACCTGGGCCCGAGAAACTGAGACCAAAGGTCAACCATACAACAATAATGAAAAAAAATTGCTTATGTAACTAACGAAATAGGGAAAACCACATGGGAACAACCCCCCCCCCCCCCCCTAAAAATGAGTAGTAGGGAACTGAATCAAGCCTTCACACCAAGCAGAGATAGTCAAATCTATTCTAAGTGAAATACTTTGTGAAATTGTCTGCAATATGATCCTTTATAGGGAAGTAATGTAGTGTGATGGTCCTGTTGTGCAATTGTTCCCTGATATAGTGCATGTGAACCATGTGAACCTCATTCTTACAATCTATTTCCATATAGAAAAGGAGTTTTTGTTGCTTTGTAATCAGAATTGCACCTTTCGAACCTCTATGACAGTAATAAAGAGTTCAAATTGGGATGCCATGCCCTGGGGGATTTCTTGATCCTATACAATGGTTTCCTTAACCCGTATACCAAGGACTAATCATCAGTGTACCCCTTAAGTTGTCTCATGTATATCTCTTTTTCCAAGTAATCATGTAGGAAGGAACCTTTGTCTCCTCTCTCTAGAGGAAGAGAGAGAATATCCAACATTTATTTGTTTTACAGCAACTCATATTCCTCATCCATGGAAACCTTCCATGGTGAATCATGGAAATCCTTTTTTTAGGGCTATGGATCAAACCCCACCATCATGTAGCACCTCTCTAGCAGAATATAGCATCTCTCTGGGGGAAGTGGATCTATATGGAATAGTGCAAGGTTCTCATATTGAAACTGATATCTAGTTCTCCTTCTGTTAGATGGATCCCCATCCATGTTCCCAGCAGCTTCAATGACTTTTTTATACCATTTAAGCCTAGGATTGGAATCAAGAGTTGGATCTGGAATTGGATTTGCTTGATCTTCATTCTCAACCTCAATATCTAGTTCCACTTGGTCCTCATCTTAAGATCGTGAATATGCATCATCAGAAGAAACATTATCATCTGTAAATGTTGTAGGTAGAATAGAATTACCTTCCTTTTCAACTGGTTGCAGTTCTTGTTGAAAAGATATTTATTGAATTGGACACTTTGATGTGAGTGTGGAAAGAAGTGTGAGAACTCATATGCCTTGGAGGCATGGTTTGCAACACCTTTAGCTATGAGATTCCAATTATCTAAGATATTTAATATCTCAACTGTGTCAGGTCTAAAAACAACTCTCTTTGGCGAACTAGTGTGTGTCATCTAATAAATAGATAACAAGTTTGTTGCTAATGAAGGTACATACAATTTTTTTTTAAACACTCCATGTTCTAATTGTATTGTTCCCTTCCCAATAGTTTATATTTGCGTATCAACTCCCATGTGAATGTTAGGACCATCAGTGATATCTAAAGAAGAAAATGACTCTTTTGAGGAAACCATGTGATTGGAGGATACAAAATCAATGAGGAAGGCCTCAGATTTTGAAAATACAGCCTTTGAAGTACATGGTGTCTCTCTTGATCATCTATCTTGCTTATAGAATTAGTATTCCTTGTGCCTCCTGGGAGGTAAATATGGTCATGTTCAAGAATTATGGCCATTTGATCTATATTTTTCTTCATACATTCACTCTCTTGATGGTTTCCTCTTATGCAATAGGTACACTTGGTTTTTAAAACCCCTTTTTCTTATCCTTCTTGGAACTCGAGGCTCCATCTGACGAATCAAGATCCTCTTTTAGTTAGAATTTAGAATTTTTCTTATCCTTCCCCTTTTGCTTCTCGTTAAAATTTGAATTCTTTGACTCCCCATCCAAAAGAGGTTGATTCTTAGAGGATTTCAAGGCTCCCATTTGGATCAGTTTGTCGTGTTCTTGGATTAGGGATTCAGTGAATTCTTCAAGTGAAGGCATTCACTGTTTGGAGTTGTCAGTATCCTGGATTGAAAAGTGGACTAAAAAATTGGAAATTCAGGGCTAATCTTACTCAGAATGGATAGCACAAGCTCCTCTTCCTTCTTGTCAATTCCACTTTGTTTTCACTGCACGACCAAAGACTTGAATTTGGTGAAAATTTGTTGTATGGTTTCGAAACTGCTGGGTTGAAGAGAAATTAATTCATTCTCCAAAATGTGGCCTCTGAACTCATATTGCTTGAAAAATAGAGATTATAGCTTCATCCATACCACCCTTGGGGTTTTTAATCCATAAAGATAGAAGAACAATTCCCTAGAGATATAAATACATATAAAACCAAAAGCTTCATCCAATTTGTTCAGGTACTTTTATTTATCTATATTTGCATGGAGTTCGACCTCCTTGCCCATTATGACCCTAAACATACCCTTGTTGTGCAAAACTATCTGAATATAAGCCCTCCAATCCAGATAATTGAAGGGTGTGAGGATTCTTAGTGCATTAGAGGAAATTTGGGGTCTAAAATGGGCCTTATAAGAAAATGCCCTAGCAATAAATTTTGTGAGTTGGAATTCAAGAACCAATAGAATTTCAATAAAATGAGTCAACCATAATTGTTGAATTGACATATTTGTCATAAAAGAAAACTACTTTTTTTGTTCGTTTTTTCGACATATCTCCATGTGTTTTTACTCAAATTTTAGGAAGGATAGCTCGTTGGATGCAGAATTTAATTCCACATCCAGTGTGTACCCACACTGCATACTTTTGACGGACTTTGCTACCCCAAAAATAAGAAATGCCTGAAAAAATGTGATGATGATCATCACGTTTTTTTAGGAATTTCTTGTTTCTGGGGTAGCAGGGTCCGTTAAAAGTATACAATGTGGGTACTTGTTTAATGTGGAATTCAATTCCACATCCAATGAGATCTCTTGCTCAGAATTTGAGTAAAAACACAGGGAGATATGTCGAAAATACAAACAAAAAAAGTAGTTTTTTTCATTCTTTCTCAAAAATTAATACCTATTAGTTTATTATTTTAACTATTATTTTATCATTTTCCTTAGGAGGCCCATTTTATACCTCAAATTTCCTCTAATGTGAAGGCAATTGAAATCTCCATTTTCAACTAGAGCAGCTACACAATTCTATTGAATTATTCTCAAAACCTGCATAAAAATATCATATCAAAGATAAACCAGCTTTGTAGAGCTATGATACCATGTAAAATTATCAATTCCACAATATCTTTGGGCTGAATTGAATCTTACTGTAAAATAAATACGAAGGAAGATGAATTACATTGTTAGAATTGATAAACATGCATAGTGAAATTAAGAAAATAAAGAACACTCAAATGGTAGTAATAGTTGGACACAATAACCATTATTGTATGTAATAACACAGTATAATACAATTGAGTGAATTTGAACTACCCAAGGAGGATTCGAATCCCTAACTAAGACTTGACTAACTTAGGAAAAATCACCACTAAAATACACACTAGTGCAACTCTTGACAAACGAAACAAATAATAATTAGTTAATTGACCCTTGTTAGGTGTACATGGGCGCCTTGCTCCTAAAATAATGCAAAGGAGGAACATTAGCTAACTGAAGGTGAATTGAAGTTGCCCATCGGAGCCTGAATCCACTCCAGTGAGGATGAAATGAAGGTGGGAATCCCATAACTCAAAGTGGGCTCCTAAAATCTAGGGATTGTTCTCTGGAGATTCTAAACTCATACATGAGGGCGCATCAAGTGGCTAGTGGGCCTCATATAGAATCTACATGGAACTAATGAAGTGACAACATCATCCTAAGTGTAACATACCTCTTATACCTCAATGCCATTAAGGGTGAAAGATGGGTAAAAGTTTTGTTTCGCCATTACTACAAAAAGAGTCGAACATGTTAGTGGCAGATTTTACATGATATTTATTGAAGCATGTCCAACCAAATTTGTTGATGTCAAAACTACGTGCATTGAAAAACACTCATTTGACAATTGACACCTATCCTCCTCTACAAAGCCAACCATGGAATCTATGCCTTCTAGTATCACATGATTAAGTAATCCCCTCAATGGCGAAAATGCTTATGTGTAGTAAATTATCCTGCTATTTGATACATACTCTAAGATTCTTTTAATCACCCTTTATTTACATTAGCCTTTGAATATGGATCTCTCTTAAGCAAGGTGATTGAATTCGATGGGTTACTCATTGTGCACTTTTGATCATACCAAAACATGTCTTTACAAAAATTCAACCATAATCTATTAGTGGTTTGGCTGGAAACTACAAGCGTTTTTCATCATAGTGCATTTAAAATGATACTATGTGTGGAAAAAAGCATTATACTATATTTTCTTGATTGCCTTCTATAGTAGCGAAATCCCTCAGCATAAGTTACAGAACAACTTCACATGCACACGAAACAATGTGAGGAAGTAGAATATTCTGTCACATGAAAATCATTTATAGTGCACCCTACATTAGACATCATTGATAAATTGAGTATACACAATTCAGAAAGCCATGTACAAGGAAGAGACATATGTTTACGTGGTTCACCTCGTCCACGAGGCTATGTCCACCAATTTGTTATTCATTTTATTGCTTTATCAAATAGAGTAATTACAATGTCTCGGCAAACCCATGGTCGGTTTACCTTACCTCAAGGCTCTTTGCAGAGAGCCTCTTGTAACTCAACAGCCCTCTTTTAGGACCCTTATAACCAGCTCATAAAAAAACATTAACAGCCCCTTGGGCACACGATGAACTTTTTCTTTAATACAACATTCAGGTACCCAAATCGATGGGTGTCATTAAAATTAACCTAATACTTAGTCAATTAAATGGAGACTACTATTGTCTAACAATTAGCGTAATTATTCATTAGACCCAGTAAGGATACTTTTATTCCCAAAGTACTCATTATGTAACTTTTGTGTTATTTATGACATAAGCTCATATACTGAATCCTAGCCATCTCTGATATAATCCTTACTAACAAGAATATCATGAGAGTCCCTTCACCATATTAAGTATACCATTTGCGGTCATTGTTTTTATTACTTTCAAGCATCCATCATTTTACTAAGTTACCATGGTAAACTTTACAAAATAATATATCCTGTAATTTAATCTCATTTCGATGTTTTTATGCTAAACCATCTTTTTCTCATAACTAAGTATCTTCACGAGAGTACTATTGATGGAATACACAACTAGAAACTAGCAAAGGTATATGGATATACTACTTGTAACTTAACTGAGAAAAATGAAAAACCCTAGCTGTCCTTAGATAAGCATAAGAAAATCAAAGACTTCTACGAGGCCCTATGTTCAATCGCTTCACGGGAAAAATACACAATGTGTACAGAACTGTACTGTATATTTCCTTCTGTGTCCATAGAGGGCTTCAATGCCACAACCCACTAATTTAAAAAAAAATTGTTATATCTATAGATCTGATTAGACTTGGTGATCCTGCATTTACCCGAATGATAGGAGAGATCCACAAATAAAACAATTTTGATGGCAATGTCATGAGGCATGTCGCAGACTTGTATCAAGGTAAATTGCATATGTTACTCCCATAATATTCCCCAACCCTTCATTCAAAAAGACAGAACATAACAACATCAAATCGCAGCCCGAATCTTAATGGCAATATCCTAAAAAGAATTGCGTACATCCAACAATTTTCAAACTACGTTGTAAATCAGAGCTAAAGGTTAACTATATCGTTAAGATATTGCCAATGAATATGCAGAGCATTGAAAGGATGTTGATAAGCATTAACCAAATAGTCATACTTGAGTTATCTCGACTATTATACCTGGTAGCCTGCTGCATAATATTGGGCTCTTAAATAATTATTCTCTAACTCAAAAATTTCAAAAATAAAAAGGATTAAAGCCTCAAACTGGCTCGTCAAATCAACTAGATGTTGAGTGTGAGGTTTAGTCTGGTGTGATAGAGACGCCTTTCTTTCTACCATTAATACACCCATGAGCAAGATAAATGCAGTTTATATTACCTAAGCCCAACCATTTCAAAATAATGACTGTACCTGAGTGAAAGGACGCCCACACTTTGACAGACGTTGGTTCCATCAGCTAGTGCACAGAGGTAAATGCCTGGTTATCTAAATCTCAAGCTTACCCAGTGCCATAGTGTAGCTCTAGCCATGGCTGTTTTTTTTCCCAGCCAGCGCGCCCCCTCCTACATATATACTACTCATTTCTTCCAAAAAAGGCCATCCAATTCCTAACATGGTGCTGCTGTTGTAACTATCGGACAAGTTTTTAGGCCATTATCCCGGCGACCGTTTCATCCCTAAGATTACTGCGCATTCAAAAATTATTTAATTCCTTTCTCGGCATGACTATTGTGTTCAGAATTTATTTAATTCCCCTCCTTCTGTCAAGCCGAGATTAACACATGAATGGAATAGATTTAGTCCATTAGTTTAAGATTCCAATAGTTTTGCTAAAGGAATTTAATCCTCCCTTATGATAAAATATAAAGATTACAATGTAAAAGAGATTTGAGAAATCTTTGTCGAACAGACTTAATTAGTCGTTAGGTCAAAACGAAAATAATTCTAAGATTTAGACTTTATAATAATAATAATTCATGTCTTCTTCTTACAAAAATACTTTAATGTCTAAAGGACTTAATACTATACTTTCTTTGTCCTTATGATTATAATTTATATCATAATACTCCATGTTTATTATTTATTATTTTCCTTATAGTTGGACTACAAATAATGATACTTGTCTTTTATGCAGACTTAATTTATCATTATATCATATGTCCTTTATTTATCATTTTTCTTATAGATAGATTTCAAATAAAAATACTTTGTCTTTTATGAAGACTTAATTTATCATTTTCCTTGGTCCTTATGATATACTTTATATCATATGCCTTTTATCTATCATTTTTCTTATAGATAGATCTACTTGTCTTTTAATTTGCCATTTTTCTTTGTCCTTATGATATAATTTATATCATATATCTTTTGTCAAACCCTTTTTTTGATCCCTTAGTGGAAGTCCATCCACCACCCTAGTTCTTGTCGCACATGTGTTTGTCGGCCCCCCTTGCGTTATTAAATTTTCTCCTAACCAAATTAGCAGGAGACTAGGGTTTTTCACTTACGCTTTCCTTTGGGTTGCGTACTGAAGTAAATATTATGGCTCCCAAGCCTAGTGGTTTTCTAGTTGCCCACCGTTAAGTTGTCTTGATGTTTTATGATTTAGGAAGCTAATCACCTAACTTTCAGGTTTCTTCTAGTGGGGCCTTGGCTTTGAGCTCCGCACCCAGAAGCCCTCATACTATAACATTCACAATTGCAATTTGCTTAGGGGTGTATAGGAGGGACATTACATCCTTCCCCCCCTAAAATTAACACTGTCCTCGGTGTTCTTGTACTTCAATAATTTTCCTTCCTTTTTTATTTTGAGTCATCCTCGCTTTGATTTGTATTTCCTGTCATGATCTTGTAGACTTTTTCCTCAACCTCGCAAGTCGCTATTTGTTCAGGACTTGTAGTTTCTTGTAACACAATTTGGGTCTTCCCAAAATTTATTTAGTAAACTACGTCATAAATTATAATTCAGCAAAAAACATAAGCAAAAGACTCCTGTGCAACACCACAATTACAATTTATGGAACGCTTTCTAGCCCTTTTTTATTGGTATCATAATACCCAATTATTTCCATAATGCAATTGATTCATCAATAAAACATGAGTGTCAGTTTTATCACATTACACATTAAGCATGTAATAGTCTAATTACTCGAGAATTTGTTTAACCGTTTCATGTTCATTATGTTTTCCAAACTCCCTTGAGTTTCCTTTTTCCATTCTTGGGTGGACTTACAACAATTTCTGAGGTTACTCTCCCTTTTAACCACTAGTTAAAAGTTTTTCCCTCAGTGACATCAAACAACGTCCTATCTTCTAGATGTCCAATTTTTATGCCTAGGTCTTTTGCCAAACCATATGCCTAACACCAATGTGCTCATGCAGCAATCGCTTTCCTAACAACATTGTGCTCCCGTAGCATATATTATTAACACCATTGTGCTCACATGACAATCACTTGCCTAACACCGTGGTGCTCCCACGACATTCAATTTTTTCCTTGTTCGTATTCAGTATAAATTTTAACCTTGACTATTTTTAACACGCACTCCTTGGCGCTTAGCATGACTTTACTGTCATTGTCCCAATTCATGAATCGGCTATACGGTTAGTCAAATCATTCATTGATAACCCAAAATTTCAAATATCAAAATTTTATAATTTGTAGCAATTTTAATCGTCATCCACGAGTTATATAACCCTGTAAATCATCTAGAGAAATTATTTCTTACTATTTTCTAAGCAATTCAGCACAACTTATAAACGTAGGAGGATTTTACCCACCATAGTGCACGTCGACTGCATCAATGGTCATAATCTTGATGAAGCCTGCAATGTCAGTTTAATATCATCCACGGTTAATCCTTGGTTTATAAAAATCAAAATTCGACAATAATAAGGAAGACATCACCCATACTTAACCTTATTAATTAAGGCACTACATTACTAACAGCCAATTCCGGTTGAGCATATCCTACAATATTAGCATATAACATTGTACAACATTCATCAATAAATTTCAATATCAACTTCTTCAGACGTCCTTACTCGTCTATATTTGGATATTTGCTAGTGAAGGGATATTCCAACTTTATTCCACATTCATGAGTAGCGATGCTAGGGACACGAATATTCCAATATCATTAGTACTCAAACATAATTTTATATCTCGGCTACTTATGTCCTAAGTAATAACAATGCTATCAACTTCTCAATGGCTTTAATCACAAGATTACCAACAAGGTCCTTCAATCTAGTATTAGAATCAATTCTAGGGTTCTTACTAGGATCTACAAATAGACATATGATATCAATAAGCATCCATTCCAACAATTAGTCTATTTGGCTACTAGATCAATACCCAAAATGAAATTACCATCCATGAGCTAATCAAAACATAAAAAATCTAAACCAAGCACAAGGAACCAATTCTAGAACATTCACCAATGAGAGCATGATTCTAAGAATTCATTTATTACAAAATGCGAATTTAATTTTACTATGAAATATAACATTGAATGGGTATATAATGTAGATCTCCAGGAAAAATTTAGCACCATAATACGACATCCCTTGCTGCATATCTCACATTACATATAACATAGAGCCAAAATTTCAACTGTCAAAAGAAAAAAATTGTTCTAAACAGCTAATTGCCAAAATGTACTTTCTGATGTTGCCAGTCTCGAATCAGACTAGGTTGTTTCCAGAAACTTTAAGAGATATAGAAAGAGCTTCATTGGGTCATTTTCCATTTTAAAGTATAGTTCTATCATCTGATTATACTCTAACTTGCTCTCAATATTGATAATAACTTTTTCCAATGTCCACCATTTTACCATATAATTCCCAAGTTGACATCCAGACTTGATCAAGACACGATGTAGTTTAAAATATCTATTCCTTCCACGCAATCAAATTTTTAGTTTACTCTAAAATTGAAAGACAAGTTATCAAGATTTGAAAAGTACTTTCAAAATGGAATTTGTCTCATATTTTGAATTGACAACAGTTAAGACATCCAAAATCCCATAAACAATGATATCCCCACACCTGCAGTGAATTCACACTAAATTTGAGCAATAACATACAATCACAAATTACCAATTAGACTTCCCATAAATCCTATCTACAACACTACTCTTCGACCTCCTTTACTTTCACATGCTTCCAAGAGACATGACCAATGTGCTTCCCTCTTTGCTATTGTAATACCAATTTTGGCAAGTGTAAAATGTCAATCTTTAGCAGCCTCAAATGCATGAGATCCCACATGAATGCCATTCATCTTTTCTCTTGCCAAATGCTTCTTGCTGTAATATTCCAAATTAAACCAATGTTTAAAAATAATCATGCTTTCTTTGTACGCAAACAACAATCGCCTGAGACTAACAACATATCGAGGTGAAGGAAAACCTTGATATTAACAGCATATCGCCTGAGACTTAATAGACAAGATGAGACCATATCATAGTATGTAACTCGACAGTCTACAAGATAATTGAAAAGCATTCATGATTCACCATATCTAGATGATAAAACTAAAAAACTAGTATATGCAAAGATCCATCCAAACCCCAAAATATATCAAACACTCAGGACCAAAAACCTTGCAATGCACTAAGTTTCAGGATAAGATGGACTTCTGCCAGTTTTTTTTTCTTTATTAATTTTACCAAGCCTATACAGATATATAATCATGAAAAGTTTAGATTGTAAAATATATAAAATTTCAAAATCCAAACTTCTCGTGATTTGTTATTAATACATTATTGTTGTGATGCTTAAATTGGCTATGCAAATTTAAGCCCCAAGGATTAACTTGATTTGAAACTCCTTCAATAGCATCTCGAGTATTGGCACGAGGCCCCTATATTATATGAACCAACTTTTGTTAAAGCAACCCAATTTTTTAAGAGAACTCTTACTCCAAATCTCCCACGATGTCCCAATGTATTGACAAAGATTGAGCAATCACCCACCTCAAAATAGGGATAGTTAACCAACGCCTTTGGGTAACAAAGCTAGTCAACTAACACTTTTAAGCACAATCCTCAGGACTCTGTAACTGATAGTTAGGAGCCCATATTGTTGTTTAGAACCACTAACTCCTGCATAAACAATGGTTGCATGTAGTCCTTCTCTACCTTACCAATAATTTAATTGAGTAGTTTAAATAAAGACCAAACAATCGTATTAACCCTTCATAAATACTTTCGAAAGAAAATCAAGGAATAACCAGATACCTATGTCCTTATGTCACCGGTTTAATTTGGAAGTGGAAAAAAAAGAATGACCATCTTTTGTGATCTGAGTAGATGTTCCTCCTTCTCCTGCACAACCACAAGGTCAATAAACATTTGCGTTTGGTACAACTTAAGGTACCTGGATTGGCTAAACAATGTGAACTTGTTGATTTTCTGTTATCATAAAGTAAAAACTCAATCGTTGGTTAAAACAAAATATGCGGAAGCATTTTGAGCCCAATAGGCCCGAGTGTTTCAACTCTCTCTTTGATACCACTTGTAACATACCTCTTATACCTCAATGCCATTAAGGGTGAAAGATGGGTAAAAGTTTTGTTTCGCCGTTACTACAAAAAGAGTTGAACATGTTAGTGGCATATTTTACATGATATTTATTGAAGCATGTCCAACCAAATTTGTTGATATCAAAACTACATGCTTTGAAAAACACTCATTTGACAATTGACACCTATCCTCCTCTACAAAGCCAAACATGCAATCTATGCCTTCTAGTATCACACGATTAAGTAATCCCCTGAATGGCGGAAATGCTTAGGTGTAGTAAATTATCCTACTATTTGATACATACTCTAAGGTTCTTTTAATCACCCTTTATTTACATTAGCCTTTGAATATGGATCTCTCTTAAGCAAGGTGATTGAATTCGATGGGTTACTCATTGTGCACTTTTGATCATACCAAAACATGACTTTACAAACATTCAACCATAATCTATTAGTGGTTTGGCTAGAAATTGCAAGCGTTTTTCATCATAGTGCATTTAAAATGATACTATGTGCGGACAAAAGCATTATACTATCTTTTCTTGATTACCTTCTATAGTAGCGAAATTCCTCAGTATAAGTTACAAAAAAACTTCACATGCACACAAAACAATGTGAGGAAGTCGAATATTCTGTCACATGAAAATCATTTATAGTGCATCCTACATGAGACATCATTGATAAATTGAGTATACACAATTTAGAAAGCCATGTACAAGGAAAACAAGGATGAGAAATATGTTTACGTGGTTCACCTCGTCCACGAGGCTACGTCAACCAATTTGTTATTCATTTTATTGCTTTATCAAATAGAGTAATTACAATGTCTCGGCACACCCATGTTCGGTTTACCTTACCTCAAGGCTCTTCGTAGAGAGCCTCTTGTAACTCAACAGTCCTCTTTTAGGACCCTTATAACCAGCTCATAAAAAAAACATTAACAACCCCTTGGGCACACGGTGAACTTTGTCTTTAATACAACATTTAGGTACCCAAATCGGTGGGTGTCGTTAAAATTAACCTAATACTTAGTCAAGTGAAAGGAGACTACTATTGTCTAACAATTAGGGGTATTATTCATTAGACCCAGTAAGGATACTTTTATTCCCAAAGTACTCATTATGTAACTTCTGTGTTATTTATGACATAAGCTCATATACGGAATCCTAACCATCTCTGATATAATCCTTACTAACAAGAATATCATGAGAGTCCCTTCACCATATTAAGTATACCATTTGCGGTCATTTTTTTTATTATTTTCAAGTGTCCATCATTTTACTAAGTTACCACGGTAAACTGTACAAAATAATATATCCTGTAATTTAATCTCATTTCCATGTTTTTATGCTAAACCAACTTTTTCTCATAACTAAGTATCTTCGCAAGAGTACTTTTGATGCAA
Source organism: Pseudotsuga menziesii (assembly GCA_001517045.1). Lineage (NCBI taxonomy): Eukaryota > Viridiplantae > Streptophyta > Pinopsida > Pinales > Pinaceae > Pseudotsuga > Pseudotsuga menziesii. The sequence goes on from LPNX010754988.1 coordinate 106,608, forward strand.
TACACAGCTAGAAACTAGCAAAGGTATATGGATATACTACTTGTAACTTAACTACGAAAAATGAGAAACCCTAGTCGTACTTAGATAAGCATAAGAAAATCAAAGACTTCTACGAGGCCCTGTGTTCAATCGCTTCACGGGAAAAATACACAATGTGTACATAACTGTACTGTAGATTTCCTTCCGTGGCTATAAAGCACTTTAATGTCACAACCCACTAATTTCAAAAAAACTGTTATATCTACAGATCTGATTAGACTCGGTGATCCTGCATTTACCCGAATAATAGGAGAGATCCACAAATAAAACAATTTTGATGGCAATGTCATGAGGCATGTCACAGACTTGTATCAAGGTAAATCGAATATGTTACTCCCACAATATTTCCGCAACCCTTCATTCAAAAAGATAGAACAAAACAACATCAAATCGGAGCCCGAATCTTAATGGCAATATCCTGAAGGCAACTGCATACATCTAACAATTTTCAAACTACACCGTAAATCAGAGCTAAAGGTTAACTATATTGTTAAGATATTGCCAATGAATATGCACAGCATCGAAAGGATGTTGATAAGCATTAACCAAACAAGCATACTTGACTTAAATCTTGACTATTATACCCGTCATCCTGTTGCATAATATTGGGCTGTTAAATAATTATTCTCTGACTCAGAAATTTCAAAAATAAAAAGGATTAAAGCCTCAAATTGGCTCGTCAAATCAACTAGATGTTGAGCGTGAGGTTTAGTCTGGTGTGATAGAGACACCTTTCTTTCTACCATTAATACACCCAGGAGCAAGATAAATGAAGTTTATATTACCTAAGCCCAACCGTTTCAAAATAATGACTATACCTGAGTGAAAGAACACCCACGCTTTGACAAACATTGGTTCCATCAGCTAGCGCGCATAGGTAAATGCCTGGTTATCTAAATCTCAGTCTTACCCAGTGCCATAGTGTAGCTCCAGCCGAGGCCTTTTTTTTTTCCCAGCTAGTGCGCCCCCTCCTACATATATACTACTCATTTCTTCCAAAAAAGGCCATCCAATTCCTAACATGGTGCTGTTGTTGTAACTGTCAGACAGGTTTTTAGGCCATTTTCCTGGCGACCTTTTCACCCCTAAGATTACTGTGCGTTCATAAATTATTTAATTCCTTCCTCGGCATGACTATTGTGTTTAGAATTTATTTAATTCCCCTCCTTCTCTCAATCCGAGATTAACGCATGAATGGAATAGATTTAATCCATTAGTTTAAGATTCCAATAGTTTTGCTAAAGGAATTTAATCCTTTCTTATGATAAAATATAAAGATTACAATGTAAAAGAGATTTAAGAAATCTTTGTTGAACATACTTAATTAGTTGTTAGGTCAAAAAGGAAATAATTCTATCATTTAGACTTTATAATAATAATAATTCATGTCTTCTTCTTACAAAAATACTTTAATGTCTAAAGGACTTAATACTATACTTTCTTTGTCCTTATGATTATGATTTATATCATAATACTCCATGTTTTTTATTTATTATTTTCCTTATAGTTGGACTACAAATAATGATACTTGTCTTTTATGCAGACTTAATTTATCATTATATCATATGTCCTTTATTTATCATTTTTCTTATAGATAGATTTCAAATAAAAAATACTTTGTCTTTTATGAAGACTTAATTTATCATTTTCCTTGGTCCTTATGATATACTTTATATAATATGTCTTTTATCTATCATTTTTCTTATATTTAGATCTACTTGTCTTTTAATTTATCATTTTTATTTGTCCTTATGATATAATTTATATCATATGTCTTTTGTCAAACCCTTTTTCCAATCCCTTAGTGGAAGTCCGTCGACCACCCTAGTTCTTGTCGCACATGTGTTTGTTAGCCCCCCTTGCGTTGTTAAATTTTCGCTTAACCAAATTAGTAGGAGACTAGGGTTTTTCACTTACGCTTTCCTTTGGGTTGCGTACTGAAGGAAATATTATGTCTCCCAAACCTAGTGGTTTTCTAGTTGTCTTGATGTTTTATGATTTAGGAAGCTAATCGCCTAATTTTCAGGTTTCTTCTGGTGGGGCGTTGTCCTTGAGCTCCTCACCCAGAATCCCTCATACAATAACATTCACAATTGCAATTTGCTTAGGGGTGTATAGGAGGGACATTACACTAAGCTAGGAAACTGACAAAACACTATGGTGGACAAGGGTGGATTATTTAATAATCCTAATGGTATCTGAAAAATAAGGTTATAGTTTTTATTTTCTTATAATGCCTTCCTTCCACTATGAATCTTGATCATGTTGGTAGAGATTAAGTAACGACACAATTAAAATCCATTAAAATATTTATGATGAAAAAAAAGAAAAGGGATGCATCAATATATACTTAGTGAATGAAAAAATAGACAATATATCATTTATGTAAGGAAAGTATAACATAATATCACGTATGAAAGGAATACATGATATGTAAGAGCAATCTCTATGGTAAAGAATATATAAATGTTTAATATATATATATAGAGAGAGAGAGAGAGAGAGAGAGAGAGAGATTAGAAATATTATCTTGAAAGTCCAAAAGAGTTATATATATATATATATGCATGTTGAGAAGTTGTGTATTATTAAGATCATAAGAGATAGTATATGTATGGTTATCTATCTAACAAATCCTAACATAATAAAAAGAAATGTAAAACTTAGTAGGTACCCCTAATATTTGTTCACTTTTCATGACACATGGAGGGTTTTTTGACAATAAGGAAATTATTTATTTACGATATTGGATATTTCCCAACTCAATTAGTCTCTAATTATTATCCTCTACTCATCATTTTCTTATAAAAAGAGTAGAGTACTCTCACCTTTAATGGAAAGGGGAGAGGGGTTGATATTTGTGTGAAGATCATGTTGGGAAAATTATATGGAGTGTTATGTGAAAATCATGATAATCTATGAGGATTATGCTAAGATTATGCATACTAAGAGATGTTACCCTCAACATGGTAGTTATACTAGTATGATTGCGATGTCAGAAGAAAGATCATTTCCATAGGAAAATGGCCTATCTTATCCCAAGTAAAAGAGTATTTAAGAGGTGGGGGGAGTAAATATTGGAATGAGTAACAAAAATATTGGAGAGCCAGTCTATAATCATTGATAACATGAGCTTGTAATGTGATATTGTATAATTTAAATGCAATTGATATTTAAAAGCGGGTTTCCTTCCACTTTACAATCAAAACAAAGAATTAAATTACGTTATAAATGTTTTCAAGTAAGCATATGCATGACATAATAATACAAACTGATGCGGTGTGACCAAGCATATGCATGAGCATTTGTTTCTTTGACCCTTTATAAATTTTGAAAATAATAAAATAAATTCAAGTATTGCATTATATACAGTAATATGTAGACGAGTGTGTTTGTATAGTAGATTATTCAATGTATGAACTATAGAAGTGCAAATTCCTAACAAAAGGACAACGATGCATTTTATTGTACAATGTGCACTAGTTATCGTAGAAATGTTAAAAAAAACTAATAACGATGTGTTTTGGGATCCAATTCAATAAGCGGTCCCATTTCTATAGATGTGAAATGTCCCATATTCAAATGCAAAAAAAAACATTAAATGCCCACAAACTAGAAGAAAGATTCTCATAGTGAAATAATAGAAAAGGTAAAATCCTAATGCTAGAATTTTCAGCCACATAAAACATTATGGAAGCAACAAAAATGCCAGGGTTTGTAGCACTAAAGGGAACTATCAAAACCCTATATTTTCTTTATAATGCATTGTAAATATTAATAGGAACACAAAAATTAATGAACTTTTTCAAAATAATAGAAGGCAAAAATGAGATGAATAGTAAGAAGTTACATACTCGAAATTTCTCCTGTGTAGAGTTGTATGGACCTACAACGATCCCTTACAAATTTGGCTCTTCAAAAAATTTAGACACTCAAAAGTATTTCACTTGTTAATCTCTCTTTCACAAGTCTCCCCTCTAACTTTTGGCAAACAAATGGAATAATGATTAGGGTTTTCAATTGTAAACTCAAAGTTTAGAAAATGAAATTCCACTCTTTTTTTATGGGATATTTCAGCTCACTAATGAAAAACATGTGCGCCATTTTCTTTTAAGATAAATGCAAGGATGAAGTATGCAGCCTTCAATTGAGAGAATTTGTGAATGGATTTTAATCGCATTCCCTCTAAAACACCAACTATTATGTTTGCTCAGTAGTACTGATCAATAAAAATACCCCTCATGGTTGTCCATGAGAAAGAACATATATGATGTTAGCTAGACTTATAGTCCCTAGTAGAAGATGTGTGAAGAACATGGATGTCTACATGTAACCAATGATCAAGGAATTTAAGAAATTATGAATTTGCGATACTTAACAATCTCAAGCTCCATTTTTTTGTGATCTCGTATAAAAAATTGTGGACTATTTATCACTCTTTGTAGGATGATCCGTGACCATTCACAAATCCCCTTACATTGTGGCCCCATTTTTCATTTAATCTCCCATGGACATGTTATTGTAGGTGGTACCATGGACATTCTCAACACCTTTTTTCATTTTAGTTCTCCTCTTACCTTAGCCCCATGTGAATCAACCACAACCATATATCTATTTCCACAAGGAAAATATCCAACATCATGGAAATCAAACAATTTTGAGCTCCTAATGAGCCCAACTTCGACAAGATGAGATGGGTCATTGATATTACTTCATGGGGAGGTTCTGGGTTACTCCACTTCTCCGAAAAGACTAAGGTCTTCCAATCTCCCCTTGCAAGGACAATCACCACCATTCACAACCTCACAAAACATTCTTATGTTAATAGACATTATCCTGCAAATCATTTTAAGTTGGTGATTCATCTATGGACATCAATCTAATTGAAACTCAAAATGTCTTGCCCTTTGTGAATAAATCTTGGAAGATGGCTTTATTTGGATATTTTTGTGGGGATCTTAGTACTACCTTAGGAAAAAAATATGGGTAGGAAATAAGATCTATTAGCATGGAAAATGAAGGTCGATGGGGTACGGTGAATTTTATAAAAAAATGTATTTTTGGAAATTATGGACGGTCTTCAAGGGTGGAAGAAGTGTGCAAAGGCTATCATACAATGTAAACCAAGGGTCAATATGGGGAAACAATAGAGAGTCCCAAAAGGGTTAAACTTTTAGATGTTGGGTGTCCCAAAAAAACAACACATTGTTCTTCTTCTATTACTTTCCCATGAAGTCGATTTATAACCTTAAGAAATAGAGTTATGTTATCTTTATTTACTTGACATAACAAAGAGCAAACTAAACTTATAGTTAACTTCTATTCATATCTACCACATATTTATTTTAAAAATTGTAAAAACACACATACATTACTAATCACAATTAAAAGTCTCTATCTTCTGAATGTAGAGAAATATATGTCTATCATATATCATATGAATGGGGAGAAAGCATCTTAAAAGTACTATTTAATAGTGAATTTTAAGGGCCAAAAATAACTTTGGAAAAATGGCAATATTGTCATTCTGAAAGCTGACAGGGAGGGGTTATGATAAATCCATGAATGATGGAAGACGGAGGGTACTCGTAAGTTGTAGCAAACTTGTAGGGAGGGTTTTTTTTGATCCGCTCCTATAACGGTCAAGTAGGGACGGAATGTCTCTATAAGTATGTGTCTCTCAATTTGTATTGGAAATTTTTTTTGTTCACATGCTCCTCCTTTGTCATTTGCAGAGCCAGTCTGGAAGCGTTTCCTGTGTCTGTTCTTTGTCTATTCTTTGTCTTTGTGTATATGTATTCTGTCTTTGTGTATATGTTTTCTGTCTGTCTCTGTATTGTGTTCTCTTGTCTTGTGGTGTCTGGTCTGTATGTGGGTTGTAGTTTATGATAAAGGAGGTTGCATTTCTTTGAATTTGAATTTGATACCATAGAAGCAGAAAGCATTTCGATTCCAGAGATGCAGAGAGGATGAATCTTGCTGCTGGGGCGTCCACGGAGCCATTACAGGTATACATTTTTAACCAATGGTTTCCATCTTTATTATAAGCTTTCTCCACGAATCTCAATCATGAGCCGTTTTCCTATTTGGGAAGGTTCAAGGAGAAACCACAATATCCGTAACCATTGGTTGTTTCCCTATTTGGGCAGGTTCAGGCTCAAGTAGAAACCACAAGATCTGTGGGCCTAAAATCTATAGACAAACCCCAAGAGAACAACAAGTATGTCATGTTTTTTTCAATTAAGAGAATATTGTTCAATTATAATGGTGCCAGATCTTTGGTTGCATTGGCAATCCTGTAGCTCGCTAGGTTAGCAGGATTTGGATATCTCTTTGCTTTTCACAGGATCTTGTAGTTGTGTTTGTCAAATTAAATGACCCAATAACTCCGATTGGATTCAGAACTCATCTTTGCTTGCATTGGCCTGGGATCTCCTGATGTGCTGCCTAATTATCCCACCTAGCCCCCATTGTTTGCTAATGATCTGTTCTTAGCTTGTGGGTCTGGTAATTGTGTTTGTCATATTAAATGACCCAATAACTAGTGTTTGTCATATTAAATGACCTAATAACTAAGATTGGATTTGAAACCCTTCTTTGCTTGCATTGGCGTTCATGTAGTTAGGTTAGCTCGCTTTGGATCTGTTCATCAATTGGTCTCCATCAGTACAAGGTACTGTCTAGTGGGAAGTATGCTGCTGGCTTAACGGTAGGTTTTGACCTTTTCCTAGTATAAAGATTCTTCAAACTGCTATTCCAACCAGTTAGATAGATTCAGAAACCTGTTATACTCTGAGATCACTAAAAAAACCACCGGGGAGTGTAGCGCTTTAACTATTGGGATGTTCTATTGTACCGTGTTTCACTTGAATCTAATGCTGATATTCAAATTATTGTTCAATTATAATGCTTGCAGATCTGTGCTTGCATTGGCATTCCTGTAGCTAGGTTAGCTCTCTTCGGATTTGTTCTTAGCTTTTCTTGTAAGGAGCGTGGGATCTCATTTTAAATGACCCAATAACTAGGATTTGATTTGGAACTTATCTTTGCTGGCCCTCAATCTCATTAAAACTAAATATGTCGTTTCAAACTCCCTCAATCTCATTAAAACTAAATATGTCGTTTCAAACTCCTCAATTATAACTCTGGGTCACTTCAAAATAGACTTCAAACATTCAATGCCCAGAAAATATCTCATTAAAACTAAATCTTTCATTTCAAACTCCTCAATTATAACTTTGGGTCAGTTCAAAATAGCCTCAAGGCCCCAGGTGCTGTAATCAATTGCAAAGATCCTGGGATTTCGGCCACAGTGACAATGTGGTAGTGCCACAGTGATCTTTACCGAAGAGATACTTGCTAGAGTTGATCAAAGTGATCAGTTGGCGTGGAACCTTGCTTCTGGTCATAATGTAGATTTGTTTTTCTGGGACCTTGCTTCCGCTCCTTTATTTTGCCCAACCATGTTTTAAAGAAATCATATGAAAAAAAAAGACTTAAATGGTCATAATGTATCTCCTCAAAGACAGAATCAATAAGAAAAAGGAGTTTAGTCTATGCCTGAAACTCACTTTCTTTTCTGTGCTTTAAAGCTCTTTGGGCATAGGCATCTAATTTAGAGCGGTTGTTTCATTTGTTTTATCGGTATTGTAATCCATGTTGTTAGGATAGTACTCCATGGTGTCGTGAATATTGATTTTTTCATGTGGTTAGAAAAAGAAAATGATGAATATTTATTTTATTCATGCATCCAATTAAGAGTGGCTTTTTTTTAAAAGAATATTGTTCAATTGTAACTTTTAGGTATTATTATTTAAGTGTAATTGTAGATCAGTTGAATTAACATTGGGTTATTTTTATTTTGTATTTAAAATTTTTTTGACAACCTTTTTTTTCTTTTTATTAAAAGATTATTATTCAATTAAAATAACTTAAAATAGGCTTAAAACCCAAATACAGAGTACTATTGCAAAAACTATTATGATTTCAAATTTAGATCACAAAATAAAATTCAAATTATATAATATTCACTAAAAATTCCAAAAATACCTAAATATTTACTAGAAACTAATCAAATTATACAATATTCACTGGAAATTCCAGGAATGCCTCAAACTCGCCTTCTTTGCTGTCATTTTAAAGGGAATACTATAACGATTATAGTAAACTCAAAAACAATGATATTCAAAGTGTAATGGAGGTATTTTGTTAATGTTAGAACTAAAGGAAATTAACCACTCACTGAGTTCAATCCTGGCTATGGGAACAAATAAACTGTAGTTTTTTTTAGGGTGAAATAATATATATATATATTTTTAATGAAAAACATAATTACTTTTTTAAGTTTATTTTCACTATCGAGAAGTAGACTGTAAGTTTTCTAGTTAAACAAATAGTATATACCATGAAATATGCATTTTTTAAGTTCTATAAACCAAGTAAACAAATGCTTTATTTTGATAGATAGATTTATTTTGATAGATTGATAGGGAAAATTAAAACCTAAAATGTTAGTCTAGTATGATTGGTTTACTTTGAAATTTGTTATTGAATATTGATGATAATTAGTTGTGGCAATCAAATGGTATAAAATATAATAGATTTGGAATGTTTTTATAATTTTTTAAAATAATAGTTTTTGAATGTTTTGAAAAAATTTAAGATTGGTTGATAGAGGATTTGTAATATATATGGATTATATTTTATTGCAACAATAGATCTATTGTATTGATGTATAGTTTTCAAAATTGTTAATGAAAGTTTACAATTTTTTTTTTTAAAGAAATATAATGATCTTGCTTTCTCATATTTATATAAACATGTTTCTTATATTTGTTTTGTTTTGTTTTTTCTAGGTATAAAGCATTTTTTAAACAATAGTTCACAACATGAATTATATGATTTACTACTTTTCATATGGATGTATTTACTCTCAAACTCTCATTTAGTATATATGTATTTTTAGACAAGATTTGAGTTGAGATGAGAGTTTTGTAAAGACATACTAGGGTACTTATTATCTTTAATACAAGTAATTATTTTTTGGGGACGGTATTAAACCCATCCAAATGATCTAAAGGGGGGGTGCCCCATCATCTTTAGAGTTGTCTTTTGTAATGTTGCATAGTATGTATTTTTCACATGTTCATTTTCCACTTCTATTCATTTCCACATAAACTAGTTTTATAATTTCTCAACCCATAAATAAACTTTACAGATCAACAATGAGCTAGCAGATTTTCAATACAAACTAATTTCAAAATTTCTCTAGTAAATAAAGTTCATTATATATATTTTAAATTCTAGTTTTACAATTTATTTTATATTTTTTTCACTTTTTCATTTTTACTTTCTTTCTTTTTAATCTTTCAACATTTTTACATTTCCATTTTATTTTATCCTACACAATTTTACTTTTATTTTTTAAAATTACTTTTACTTTATAGTAAAATATTTTATTATAATTATTTTATATTTAAGTAAGTGACTTTATTTATTTATATACTAGGTGTATTATTATATGGTTACTATTTATATTTTAAGAAATGTATATTTATTTACTTATCTATTATATTATGTTTGTTTTATTTGAGTGTATTCTTTGTATAAATGTTTGATAGATGAGATTATTTTTATGCTAGTTTTTTCCATCAATTAAAATTGCTTGTTAATTGGTGAGTGTTATCGGAATAATTTATTTGAAAATATAATTGGATGTTTGATTGTAACTAGATTTGTGTTTCCATAATTTTAGAGTGAAATGTTTGTTAAATGAGATCATTTTTATGTTAGTTAGATTGTAGCTCATTTCATCAATTGATTATACCTTATCTATGAAATTGTTTGTTGATTGGTGAGTGTGATTGGAATGATTGTATGTTTGTTTATGAATGTAATTGGATTTATTGTTTGTAACTAGATTTGATTTTCATAATTTTGGGGTGTAAATGTTTGCATTTATATGTATCTTTGAAATTGTAGGTTGATTGGTGTGTACTTCGAATGTTTTCTTAGAATGTAGGTGATCTGTATGTTTCTTGAAGTGTAGTTATTTGCATCTATTAATTAGAGAAGTGTTTATTGATTGGCGAGTGTACTTGAAATGTTTACTAGAATGTAGGTGATTTTCATGTTTGTTTTTTGTATGTAACTAGGAAATTGTTTGTTAATTGATGAGTGTAATTTGAATGTTTGTTACAATGTAGATGATTTTTATGTTTGTTAGTATACTCATTTGCATCAATTGATTGTATTTGTATGCATCTAAGAAATTGATTGTTGATGTGTAAGTGTACTTGGAATGTTTATTATAATGTAGGTGATTTTTATGTATGTTATATTTTTGTGATTAGTATCACTTGATTGTATTTGTCTATCTATGAAATTGTTTGTTGATTGAGGAGTGTACTTGAATGTTTGCTAGAATGTAGGTGATTTTATGTTTCTTTTTGTATGTATCTAGGAAATTATTTGTTAATTGATAAGTGCACTTTGAATGTATGTTAGTGTAATTATTTGCATCAATTGATTGTATCTGTATGTATCTAAAAAATTGCGCGTTGATGTGTGAGTGTACTTGGAATGTTTGCTATAATGTAGGTGACTTATATGTATCTTAGATTGTAGTAATTTGCATCACTTGATTGTATTTGTGTGTATCTATGAAATTGCTTGTTGATTGAGTGTACTTGAATGTTTGTTAGAAGGTAGATGTATTTTCATGTTGGTTTTGTATGTGTCTAGAAAATAATTTGTTGATTGATTAGTGTACATTGAATGTTTGTTACAATGTAGATGATTTTTATGTTTGTTAGTGTAGTTCTTTGCATCAATTGATTGTATTTGTATGTATCTAGAAAATTGCTTGTAGATGTGTGAGTGTACTTGGAATGTTTGTTATAATGTAGGTGATTTCTATGAATGTTAGATTGTTGTAATTTGCATCACTTGATTGTATTTGTGTGTATCTATGCAATTGTTTTTTATTGAGGAGTGTACTTATGTTTGTTTGAATGTAGGTGATTTTTATGTTTTTTGAAGTGTAGTTCTTTGCATCAATTGATTAGAAAAGTGTTTATTGAATGGTCAGTGTACTTGGAATGTTTATTAGAATGTAGGTGATTTCATGTTTACTTTGTGTATGTATCTAGGAAATTTTTTGTTGATTGATGAGTGTAATTTGAATGTTTGTTACAAGGTAGATGATTTTTCTATTTGTTAGTATAGCCTTTTTCATCAATTGTTTGTATTTGTATGTATCTAAGAAATTGATTGTTGATGTGTAAGTGTACTTGGAATGTTTGCTATAATGTAGGTGATTTTTATGTATGTTAGATTGTTGTGATTTGTATCACTTGATTGTATTTGTGTATCTATGAAATTGTTTGTTGATTGAGGAGTCTACTCGAATGTTTGTTAGAATGTAGGTGATGTTCATGTTTCTTTTTGTATGTATCTAGGAAATTAATTGTTGATTGATAAGTGCACTTTGAATGTTTGTTACAATGTAAATGATTTTTATGTTTGTTAGTGTAATTCTTTGCATCAATTGATTGTATTTGTATGTATCTAAAGAATTGCTTGTTGATGTGTGAGTCATGTGTGAGTGTACTTGGAATGTTTTGCTATAATGTAGGTGATTTCTATGTATGTTAGACTGTAGTAATTTGCATCACTTGATTGTATTTGTGTGTATGTATGAAATTGTTTATTGATTGAGTGTACTTGAATGTTTGTTAGAAGGTAGATGTGTTTTCATGTTTGTTTTGTATGTGTCTATAAAAAAATTTGTTGATTGATGAGTGTACTTTGAATGTTTGTTACAATGCAGTTGATTTTTATGTTTGTTAGTGTAACTCTTTGCATAAATTGAGTGTATTTGTATCTATCTAGAAAATTGCTTGTAGATGTGTGAGTGTACTTGGAATGTTTATTAGAAGTAGGTGATTTTTATGTTTCTTGAAGTGTAGTTACTTACATCAATTGATTAGAAAAGGGTTTATTGACTGGTGAGTGTACTTGAAATGCTTATTAGAATGTAGGTGATTTTATTGTATTTGTATGTATCTAAGAAATTGATTGTTGATGTGTAAGTGTACTTGGAATGTTTGTGATAATGTAGGTGATTTTTATGTATGTTAGATTGTTGTGATTTGTATTACTTGATTGTATTTGTGTATCTATGAAATTGTCTGTTGATTGAGGAGTGTACTTGAATGTTTGTTAGAATGTAGATGATTTTTATGTTTCTTTTTGTATGCATCTAGGAAATTATTTGTTGATTGATCAATGCACTTTGAATGTTTGTTACAATGTAGATGATTTTTATGTTTGTTAGTGTAATTCTTTGCATCAATTGATTGTATTTGTATGTATCTAAGAAATTGCTTGTTGTTGTGTGAGTCACACTTGGAATGTTTGTTATAATGTAGGTGGTTTCTATGTATGTTAGATTGTAGTAATTTGCATCACTTGATTGTATTTGTGTGTATCTGTGAAATTGTGTAATTTGCATTAATAGATGATTTTTATGTTTGTTAGTGTAATTCTTTGCATCAATTGATTGTATTTGTATGTCTCTAGAAAATTGCTTGTAGATGTGTGAGTGTACTTGGAATGTTTGTTATAATGTAGGTGATTTCTATGTATGTTAGATTGTTGTAATTTGCATCACTTGATTGTATTTGTTTGTTGATTGAGTTTACTTGAATGTTTGTTAGAAGGTAGATGTGTTTTTATGTTTGTTTGTATGTGTTTAGAAAATTGTTTGTTGATTGATAAGTGTACTTTGAATGTTTGTTACAATGTAGATGATTTTTATGTTTGTTAGTGTAGCTCTTCCCATCAATTGATTGTATTTGTATGTAGCTAGGAAATTGCTTGTTGATGTGAGTGTACTTGGAATGTTTGTTATAATGTAGGCAATTTCTATGTTCGAGTGTACTTTGAATGTTTGTTATAATGTAGGTGATTTCTATGTTTGAGTGTACTTTGAATGTTTGTTATAGTGTAGGTGATTTCTATGTTTGAGTGTAATTTTTCTTATTTGGATCATTTCATTGTATTTAAGTGTATCTATGAAATTGTTTATTGATTGAGGAGTGTACTTGAATGTTTGTTAGAATGTAGGTGATTTTTATGTTTCTTTTTGTATGCATCTAGTAAATTATTTGTTGATTGATAGGTGCACTTTGAATGTTTGTTACAATGTAGATGATTTTAATGTTTGTTAGCGTAATTATTTGCATCAATTGATTGTATTCGTATATATCTAAAAAATTGTTTGTTCATGTGTGAGTGTACTTTGAATGTTTGTTATAATCTAGGTGATTTCTATGTATGTTAGATTGTTGTAATTTGCATCACTTTTGTATTTGTGTGTATCTATGAAATTGTTTTTAATTGAGGAGTGTACTTATGTTTGTTAGAATGTAGGTGATTTTTATGTTTCTTGAAGTGTAGTTCTTTGCATCAATTGATTAGAAAAGTGTTTATTGATTGGTGAGTGTACTTGAAATGTTTATTAGAATGTAGGTTATATTCATGTTTATTTTGGTATGTATCTAGGAAATTGTTTGTTGATTGATGAGTGTAATTTGAATGTTTGTTAGTATAGTCTTTTTCATCAATTGATTGTATTTGTATGTATCTAAGAAATTGACTGTTGATGTATAAGTGTACTTGGAATGTTTGTTATATTCTAGGAGATTTTTACGTATGTTAGATTGTTGTGATTTGTATCACTTGATTGTATTTGTGTATCTATGAAATTGTTTGTTGATTGAAGAGTCTACTTGAATGTTTGTTAGAATGTAGGTGATTTTCATGTTTCTTTTTGTATATATCTAGGAAATTATTTGTTGATTGATAAGTGCACTTTGAAATTTTTTTACAATGTAAATGATTTTTATGTTTGTTAGTGTAATTTTTGCATAAATTGATTGTATTTGTATGTATCTAAAAAATGGCTTGTTGATGTGTGAGTGTACTTTAATGTTTGCTAGAATGTAGGTGATTTCTATGTATGTTAGATTGTAGTAATTTGCATCACTTGATTGTATTTGTGTGTATGTATGAAATTGTTTGTTGATTGAGTGTACTTGAATGTTTGTTAGAAGATAGATGTGTAAATTCATGTTTGCTTTGTATGTGTCTAGAAAATTGTTTGTTTATTGATGAGTGTACTTTGAATGTTTGTTACAATGTAGATGATTTTTATGTTTTTTAGCATAACTCTTTGTGTAAATTGAGTGTATTTGTATCTATCTAGAAAATTGTTTGTAGATGTGTGAGTGTACTTAGAATGTTTGTTAGAATGTAGGTGATTTTTATGTTTCTTGAAGTGTAGTTATTTTGCAATCGATTGATTAGAAAAGTGTTTCTTGATTGGTGAGTGTACTTGAAATGTTTATTAGAATGTAGGTGATTTTATTGTATTTGTATGTATCTAAGAAATTGATTGTTGATGTGTAAGTGTACTTGGAATGTTTGTTAGAATGTAGATGATTTTTATGTTTGTTTTTGTATAGGCTAGGAAATTATTTGTTGATTGATAAGTGCACTTTGAATGTTTGTTACAATGTAGATGATTTTTATGTTTGTTAGAGTAATTCTTTGCATCAATTGATTGTATTTGTATGTATCTAAAAAATTGCTTGTTGATTGGAGTGTACTTGGAATGTTTGTTATAATGTAGGTGGTTTCTATGTATGTTAGATTGTAGTAATTTGCATCACTTGATTGTATTTGTGTATATGTGTGAAATTGTGTAATTTGCATCAATAGATGATTTTTATGTTTGTTAGGGTAACTCTTTGCATCAATTGATTGTATTTGTATGTCTCTAGAAAATTGCTTGTAGATGTGTAAGTGTACTTGGAATGTTCGTTATAATGTAGGTGATTTCTATGTATGCTACGTTGTTGTAATTTGCATCACTTGATTGTGTTTGTTTGTTGATTGAATGTACTTGAATGTTTGTTTGAAGGTAGTTGTGTTTTTATGTTTGTTTTGTATGTGTTTAGAAAATTCTTTGTTGATTGATAAGTGTACTTTGAATGTTTGTTACAATGTAGATGATTGTTATGTTTGTTAGTGTAGTTCTTCGCATCAATTGATTGTATTTGTGTGTAGCTAGGAAATTGCTTTTTGATGTGAGTGTACTTGGAATGTTTGTTATAATGTAGGTGATTTCTATGTTTGAGTGTACTTTGAATATTAGTTATAATGTAGGTGATTTCTATGTTTGAGAGTACTTTGTATGTTTATTATAATTTAGGTGATTTCTATGTTTGAGTGTGATTGCTTGTTGATGTGTGAGTGTACTTGGATTGTATGTTACATTGTAGGTGATTGCTGTGTTTGTTAACTTTTTGTGATTTGCATCAATTGGTTGTATTTAAGTGTATCTATGAAATTGTTTATTGATTGAGGAGTTTACTTGAATTTTTGTTAGAATAAAGGTTTTTTTTGTGTTTCTTTTTGTATGCATCTAGGAAATTATTTGTTGATTGATAAGTGCACTTTGAATGTTTGTTACAACGTATATGATTTTAATGTTTGTTAGTGTAATTATTTGCATCAATTGATTGTATTTGTATGTATCTAAAAAATTACTTGTTGATGTGTGAGTGTACTTGGAATGTTTGTTATAATGTAGGCGATTTTTATGTAGGTTAGATTGTTGTAATTTGTATCACTTGATTGTATATGTGTGTATCTATGAAGTTGTTTTTTATTGAGGAGTGTACTTATGTTTGTTAGAATGTAGGTGATTTTTATGTTTCTTGAAGTGTAGTTCTTTGCATCGATTGATTAGAAAAGTGTTTATTGATTGGTGAGTGTACTCGAAATGTTTATTAGAATGTAGGTGATTTCCATGTTTAGTTTTTTCTATGTATCTAGGAAATTGTTTGTTGATTGATGAGTGTAATTTGAATGTTTGTTACAAGATAGATGATTTTTATGTCTGTTAGTATATCCCTTTTCATCAATTGATTGTATTTGTATGTATCTAAGAAATTGTTTGTTGATGTGTAAGTGTAGTTTGAATGTTTGTTATAATATAGGTAATTTTTATGTGTTAGATTGTTGTGATTTTTATCACTTGATTGTATTTGTGTACCTATGAAATTGTTTGTTGATTGAGGAGTCTACTTGAATGTTTGTTAGAATGTAGGTGATTTTCATGTTTCTTTTTGTATGTATCTAGGAAATTATTTGTTGATTGATAAGTGCACTTCGAATGTTTGTTACAATGTAAATGTTTTTTATGTTTGTTAGTGTAATTGTTTGCATCAATTGATTGTATTTGTATGTATCTAAAAAATTGCTTGTTCGTGCGTGAGTGTACTCGAAATGTTTGCTATAATGTAGGTGATTTCTATGTATGTTAGATTGTAGTAATTTGCATCACTTGATTGTATTTGTGCTTATGTATGAAATTGTTTGTTGATTGAGTGTACTTGAATGCTTGTTAAAAAGGTAGATGTATATTCATGTTTGTTGATTGATGAGTGTACTTTGAATGTTTGTTACAATGTAGATGATTTTTATGTTTGTTAGTGTAACTCTTTGCATAAATTGAGTGTATTTGTATCTATCTATAAAATTGCTTGTAGATGTGTGAGTGTACTTGGAATGTTTGTTAGAATGTAGGTGATTTTTATGTTTCTTGAAGTGTAGTTATTTGCATCAATTGATTAGAAAAGTGTTTATTGATTTAAGTGTACTTGAAATGTTTATTAGAATGTAGGTGATTTTATTGTATTTGTTTGTATGTAAGAAATTGATTGTTGATGTGTAAGTGTACTTGGAATGTTTGTTATAATGTAGGTGATTTTTATGTATGTTAGATTGTTGTGATTTGTATCACTTGATTGTATTTGTGTATTTATGAAATTGTCTGTTGATTGAGGAGTGTAATTGAATGTTTGTTAGACTGTAGGTGATTCTTATGTTTCTTTTTGTATGCATCTAGGAAATTATTTGTTGATTGATAAGTGCACTTTGAATGTTTGTTACAATGTAGATGATTTTTATGTTTTATAGTGTAATTCTTTGCATCAATTGGTTGTATTTGTATGTATCTAAAAAATTTCTTGTTGATGTGTGAGTGTACTTGGAATGTCTATTATAATGTAGGTGGTTTCTATGTATGTTAGATTGTAGCAATTTGCATCACTTGATTATATTTGTGTGTATCTATGAAATTGTGTAATTTGCATCAATAGATGATTTTTATGTTTGTTAGTGTAACTCTTTGCATCAATTGATTGTATTTGTATGTCTTTAGAAAATTGCTTGTAGATGTGTGAGTTTAGTTGGAATGTTTGTTATAATGTAGGTGATTTCTATGTATGTTAGATTGTTGTAATTTGCATCACTATTGTATTTTTTTGTTGATTGAGTGTACTTGGATGTTCTTTAGAAGGTAGATGTATTTTTATATTTGTGTTGTATGTGTTTAGAAAATAATTTGTTGATTGATAAGTGTACTTTGAATGCTTGTTACAATGTAGATGATTTTAATGTTTGTTAGCGCAGATCTTTGCATCTATTGATTGTATTTTTATGTACCTAGGAAATTGCTTGTTGATGTGAGTGTACTTGGAATGTTTGTTATAATGTAGGTGATCTCTATGTTTGAGTTTACGAATGTTTGTTATAATGTAGGTGATTTCTATGTTTGAGTGTACTTGGATTGTATCTTATAATGTAGGTGATTGCTATGTTTGTTAATATTTTGTGATTTGCATCAATTTATTGTATTTAAGTGTATCTATGAAATTGTTTATTGACTGAGGAGTGTACTTGAATGTTAGAATGTAGGTGTTTTTTTATGTCTGATAGAGTGTAGCTCTTTGCATCAATTGATTGTAGTTGTATGTATCTATGAAATGACTTTTGTGAAAGTGATTGGAATGATTGAAACTCTTCGCGTCGAATGCTTGTATTTATGTGTATCTCTATTGGAATGATTGGAACTCTTTGAACTCAAACATGGTTGGTCTTGTTAGTAGAGATCTTAAAATCTCAAAGCTAAGAAAAGTTCTCAAATATATAAATATATTAGTAATAAATTAATAAATAATATAAAGTTTATTTATAAATATAAATTAAAAAATATGAAAAAATAACTAATTCTATTAATAAGTAAAATAAAATCAATAATATAATAAATAAATAATAATATACTTATATCTAATATTCAAAACAAAAATTAAAAATAGAATATATGATTGATAATATATCATAATATTTAAACATAAAAATTAAAAATAATATATATATAATTAATAATATATAAAAGTAGTATATGTAAAAAATTAAGTTAGAATGTAAATTTCAAAAATTAATAAAGTTTTATAGCAAAATAATTTTAAATAAACTAATTTTAATAAATAAAATTTATTTAATTTAATTATAAAAAGAATATTTATTATAAAATAAATTAATTTATTAAATTATTTATTATAAAAAATTTATAGCTTACTAGATAATAAATTTAAATCAAAGTATTTTCAAAATAAAAACAATATTAAAATAAATATTAAAATAAATAAAATATAATAATAAATATTATATATTAATAAAAGCAATATTAAAATAAATGTTAATAATAAATAAAATATAAATCATAAATTCTAATATATTAACATTGTTAAATAAATAATTTATAAAATATAATATAATAAATAAAATAAATTATAATATATTAACATTTATCTCTTAAGATTTTGAATGCAATAGAGATCCTAAAATTTTAAAGCTAAGAAAAGTTCTAAATATATAAATATATTAGCAATAAATTAGTAAATAATATCAAATTTATTTATAAATATAAATTAACAAATATAAAATAAAATAACAAATAAAATAAAATAATATAATATAATAAATAAATAATAATATATTTAATATTCATAAAAAAAATTAAAAATAGAATATATGATTAATAATATATCATAATATTCATAAATAAAAATTAAAAATAATATATATAAAATTAATAATATATAAAAAATTAAATTAGAATGCAAATTTGAAAAGTTAATAAAGTTTATATAGAAAAATAATTTTAAATAAACTAATTTATTAAATTATTTATTATATAAAACTTTATAGCTTAGGATAATAAATTTAAATCAAAGTAATTTAAAAATAAAAGCAATATTAAAATAAATGTTAATAATAAATAAAATATAAATCATAAATTATAATATATTAACATTGATAAATAAATAAATTATAACATATAATATAATAAATTATAATATATTAACATTTATCTTTTAATCTTTTCGGGATGCGGGTGATATTTCAGGCAACAGCCGTCCCTCTTTTCGGCCACCGCAAAGAGCACGTGTCACTCTCATGGACACTCATTGTGATAGCTCACCTCTTCAGCTCATTCAAAGCTCCTTGCGCGTGGGAGAAGCTCCCTCTATCACTTCGGCTTATGCGACTCGGGTTGGCGAAGGTTCGTCCTCCTAGGTGCTTTCATGGCTTTGCTTCGAACGTTAATGCTTGCAGGTAGTTCAAATGATAGGCATCCTATTCAGAACGATGTTGAGATTTATGGCCTGGTTAGAAGCACTGCTGGGTTTTCTTTGCGGCGGGAGGTTCGCAGTGTATTTGTTTCTGTGCGCTATAGGTTAATTGCAGGAAAGAACGCCCCCCTGCGAATTGGTTTCAAGCTCAAGTTGGCAGCCATGACCCGACAGAGAGAAATGCTTAGACGTGCTAGCTCTGGGCGAGGCAAAGCCCAACAGGTCTGTAGTACTCAGATCCAAGAGGACTATGAACCTCACATGTCTCCGCGTGTCCATGTTTTGGTGGAATCCTGGGAGACTCGAGTCCTTAATAAAAAGGTCTCAACTGGTGAGGATGGAAGCCAAATTAATCATTATTGGATGATGAAGAACATGCTCTGCAACCTGGTAGAGGATATGCTTAGCAATTGGTTTGAGCCTCGGGTTGTTGTTCACAACATGAAATCTAAAATTTTAGAGATTGAAGCCCAGCTTACGGCTATGGACAATTCCTTTGCTTGGAAAGGTACGGCTGGAATTTCTAGTTTGAATGGGATGAAAGCTGGGGGGCGTGCTCAAGGTGGTGGTGCTAGTGGCAGTGAATCCGGTGGCTAGACTCTTACTAGTCTTGGTCGTAGTGGTAGCGCAACTGGTTGCTCAACCGAAGCTCCTTGCGTCAAGCCATTTCTGGTTCCCTCTACGGTTGAGCCTCTCTTCAAACGTCTGAAGGAAACATCGACCCAGCAGTCTAAGCAGCAACAACATTCACTTTATCTGGCCCTGAATGCCGCCACCAACTCGCCTACTTTGTCGCAGGAAGAAATATGGGCGTGCCCCATCATTGAAGAAACTCCTCTAATCTAATGGACGTGTCAAACAGGCGTTTTGGTCAAGACTCCAGTGGTTTTTGGTCGGTCTTTAATTATATTTCTTGTCACTATCTATTTTTATGTCTAATATGGAAATCTTCGTCTTAGCTCAAGTATCAGATCTTTTAGTTTTTATTATGGATTACTGTAATTATGTCTCAAAGTCATGGACATCTTAAATGCATATACTGTCACAGGGCCATTATTTTTTGAGAGGCTTGGAGGGGGTTTCACCTCCTTAAACTTCAGGCAGCCAAGTTAAATTATGTATTTTTTTTGCCTCTGTAATATAATATATCTGTACAGCTTAAAAAAAAAAACATTTATCTTTTAAGATTTTGAATGCAATAACTAAAATACTTTAAAAATAAAAACAATATAAATAATTTTAAGAAATAAAATATAACATAACCTAATAAAATAAATAATAATATATCAACATCAATTTGATTACTTTAAAATTAAAAAAAATATAAATAATTTTAATAAATAAAATATAACATAAACTAATAAAATAAATAATAATATATTAACATCAATTAGAGTTTTTTGGATTTCAATTATAGATTTAATTAAAATAATTTAAAATAAATATAATATAAATAAAATTTATTAAAAAATAAAAAATAAAATATTATTTATAAAATAAATATTAACATATTCATATTTTACAAATATTTATAATAATAATAATATACAACAAAATAATTTGATAATTTTATTGCAATAATATTTTTTTTCTTCAATTTTTAAATATTATTCAACATAAAAGAAAATAACCTATTAATAATAAATTATATAGTAAAAACAGAAAAATGAAAGTTTAATAATAATATGATGATGATGATGGTTAACGTCCACCAAACTTCCAAACTTTGGTTTATGAGACCTAAAGAAACAAATTAATTAGTTTGTTTTAAAATTGTATTCCTATACTCAAAGAGCTTGGTGAGAAGCATCTTGAGCTCACTATAATTTTGACAAGTTAAAAGGCTAGGAAGGACGGTATTGCAATAGAGATTATGAAACTGAGATCTAATGTGGGTGTACACAGTGCACTCTAAGAGGAAGTGGTTTTCATCTTCAATGTTCCTATTCTCACAGAGACGATAGATCCTTTCCACCCATGGTGTTTTAGGAACTGTCCAACGACTAGTTTCACTATGGAGCTCATGAGAGTTCGTTCTTATCTTGGCTATATTAATTTTTTTCTTTGAACTGGTTAATACAGAGAGATCATTTTGATCTTCTAGAGTATGGTTGATGACCTCCTTATAATATCTTAGTTTTCTTTTAGCCCCTAAATCTTTCTCACACCACAATTTCTCTTTAAACTTAAAAGTAACA
The DNA here is from genome assembly GCA_001517045.1 of Pseudotsuga menziesii. Lineage (NCBI taxonomy): Eukaryota > Viridiplantae > Streptophyta > Pinopsida > Pinales > Pinaceae > Pseudotsuga > Pseudotsuga menziesii. The sequence continues at coordinate 128,395 of LPNX010754988.1, forward strand.
ATATTTTTAATGTGATTAATATTTTGCAATGCAACATTTTCGTTGATCTCTGAGTGCTTTAACCAGGCCCTGGTATCTTTATACCAACCTCACTTGAGCCTTAGTTGGTTTTGGCTGGAATTAAAAGCTAGCTTTGGAAGTCTATGGTCCCCCATGTTATTGATTTTGTGTTTATACAACAGGAGCCTAGTCATAGCTAGGCTCTCGATAGGGGAAAGAGACACTTCTATGAGGAGAATAGGGTATGGTGAATTGCTTTTAATTTTGAGGTTATATGTTATAAAACACTTTTGGATTTTCTCAATCTTTCTCTAGGATTCTCTAGAGATGCTGCAACCCCAAACCTCACAACCATACAAGTTAACATGAGTGACTAAAGTTTCAAAGAGGAGCTTCGTGTATCCCATTTGTTGCTTTACAATTATTTTCAACACCAAAATAAGCTTTCCACCCTCCATTAATCCTTTTCTCAATGTTATAGTTCTAGTTGAGCTTGTGATGAATATCAATTCCTAGCTATTTGTAAAAAGACACTTCCTAAGTTGTTATTGTCATACACAAAATTAGCGTTTAAGTGTCCTTCTTGGATTTGATAATCATAACTTTTGTTTTGTCAGTGTTGACAGTCATACCCATGGTAGAGAAGAAATCCTTAAGAATTCATAGTGGCTTATTAAGATCAGATGGATCCCTTTCTAGAAGAACAATATCGTGAGCATAGAGAAGAAGGATGTTGACTTTCGCAGCTAAGAATGTTCCAGCACAACTTGCTTCTTCTAAACAACCTTCTAGCTTATCGATGTAAATTCCAAATAGGGTAGGAGAGAGGGGGAAACCTTGTTTAACTCTGATATTGCACTTAATATCTCTCGAATACCCCTCATTGCTCTTAAACTTGGCAATTACATTCCCATATAACCTTAATGCAAAAGCTCTAAACTCAAAAGGAACCTTTAGCTCTTCTAATCTATTCCAAAGGTTATTTCTAGGTACTGTATCGAAAGCCTTTCTAAAGTCCACAAAGAAACAAAAGAGATTGGATTTATCATTATGACATTCCTCCACAATGATCCCAAGGGTAATGAGGTGGTCCATTGTTGAGTGCTACCTTCTAAAACCTGTTTGGACTTTAGCCCACTTACCTTCACTTTCAAGCCATCTGTTGATCTTCTTTTCCAAAATAATACCATATAACTTGGCTAAGAGGGGTCTAATCATAATTTTCTGATAATTAGAGGGGTTATTTGTATCCCCACTTTTAAAAATAGGGATAATGAGGCTATGAGTCCAAGGTTTAGGGAACCCTTGCTTGAATTCTTGATTGAAAAGCTTATGGATGTGAGGGATGAGGACAAGACCTCCAATTTTTAATATTTCTTCCTGGTAACCTTCAATGTCCTTAGCTTTTCCATTTTTCAGACACTTAACCCCAACATCTATGTCTTCTAAAGAGAAAAATTCTACCATTTTGAGCAGGGTTTCAAAGTTGTCTATGACATTCAAGGATTCATAAAGCTTTATAAGATAGGAATCCCAGTCGTGTAAAGCAATTCTATTTTTATCTTCAGTTTTTCTAGTTAGAATCTACCTCCATAGTTTCTTAGAAGCCACTTTAGAGAGGTGTAAGAGATTTTCTTGTCTTTTATGAATATATTGCATTCTTTTTCCTTTAGTTAGGGCTTTGTATATTTTTACCTTGTCAATTTTAAGAGAATCATCAAGAGCTTCCTTAATTTCTCTCCTCGCACTCTTACAATATTTATCATACAAAGGGTTTCTTTTTCCATGTATTGCATTGGCTTATAAATGGATCATTTCCATGAATTGCATTGTCTTATAAATGTATCGATGTAGCATTCATACCTTGAACCATCTCAAATAATTGCATTGATATTCTTATAATTCATTCAATAATATCATCCCACAAAGAAGGGAGGGGAAGGACCATCTCAAATACCCACAAGTCATTTCATCGCACAAAAGATGGAAGAGAAGGCCCATATCAAATACCTGAAAGTCATACCAACCTACAAATGAGGGAGGGGAAGACTAATCTCAAATACCCTTAAGTAGGGAGGACATGTCCCATTTCAAATACTCACATGCATACAAATAGTAGTGGTGAATAATCAACTATTGTGTTGGTCTAGAAAGGAAGGGGAGAATTCTATGGAAACCCTCATTAACATATATTAATTTATTGAGGTTTATAGGTTGCAACTCAGTGGTCCTCACAACCAATGTGAGATAACAAATTTTATAATTATACAACATTTCCAAAGTACTAAAAATAAGTGTCCCACTAGTGTTATCCCTATATGCTGTTAGATTTTTATCATTTAAGCTAGCATTATCTTAGGATCTTTAACTGAGAGAATAATAAGCACAGCAATCGAACATAAGAGACAATGAACACAAATTTTCTCCTCGGGGAAACCATAAAGGAGAAAACCCTGCAACTTCCTTAGAGATAGAATCAGCACCAAAAGCAAAACCCCAAAAATAGTAAGATGATCTCTTGACAGCATTAGTCTCTCTCTCTCTCTTGTCCCAACAACTTCTTCTCTCTTAGTTATGTGCTACAACTGAGTGTGAGTGAATGTATGATAAATATAGAAGCTCCATCTCTATTTACAGTAATTCTTGACTTGACAATAACTCACTAGGGCCGAATTCTCTAGGAGAGTCTAATAACCCTAGGGCCCCACAACTGCAGGGACTTTAACCCTTGATCAATAGGAGGGTTACCCATAATGACTTTACATGACTTGTTTACATTATTGAATCTCCCGATAGGAACATCAGGGCATGACATGACTCAAGTACATTACAGACACTTCCCGGAATAAACATTGGGGTACAATACATAAGATATACGAGTGAATACATTTCGAAGTTACAAATACATCAACACTCCCTCTTAACTAGGAAGATATTCTCTTGACACAATTTATCAGCAAAAGTCTTCTTCTCTGTATCATCTGGATCATCATTGAGTTCTTGTCATCTTCATCTTCAAGTCATCTTCATCTGGATCAGGATCATCACTCGATCTGGATCATCACCACTGGATCTGGACCATCACTGCTGGATCATCATTGCTGGATCATCACTGGATCTGAATCATCACTCGATCTGGATCATCTTTGGGTCATCATTACTGGTGCTATCTCTTGATTCTTCTTGTCATAGGAATTTCTACAAAGCCAACCCTTTTTCATGCTGGTTGTAGGCCTAGCCTTCATGTAGGTCTTGATCATCTTCAACACTTATATCTGACCATGGAATGACCATATCAGAAAGGCCCACCCAGCACTTACATATGACCATGGGAGGAACACATCCAAGAACCATGTCAGAAAGGCACGCCCAGCACTCACATCTGACCATGGGGGGAACACATCCAAAACCCATGTCAGAAATGCCCAGCACTCACATCCGACCTCATCTTGTTAGAAAGGCTCTGCACTTACATCTGACCATGTGTAAACACATCGTGCCAGAATGACTCTGGACTTACATCTGACCATGTGTAAACACATCGTGCCAAAATGTCTATGCACTTACATTTGACCATGTGTAAACACATTGCGCAAGAATGGCTTTGCACTTATATCCAACCATGTGAGAACACACCGCATCGGAATGGCTCTCAGTCCCAGACTAAGTATTCCAGGTAACTCACCAGGTACCTCCATTCTCCCAGAGAATGGCATTCAGCGCTTATATCTGATCATGTGGGCAAACATCCCATAGTCACCTTAGAATGGCTCAGCACTCACATCTGCCATGGAAGGAACCAATCCTCTCATCATGAAAGAATGGCTCAGCCCTTACATCTGACCATGGAAGGAACCGGACCTCTCACCACGTCAGAATGGCTCACTGACTCATCACTTCCCCTTGGAGGAAACCTCGATCTGGAGAACACCAAGTTTCTCTCGAAGTATTCAAACTTCACTCTGGCCAATGGCTTAGTCAACACATCAGCTATCTGTTCATCCGTCACAACATACCGGGAGCTTCACTGCTCCTCTCTGCACCATATTCCTGATATAGTGATATTTGATCTCGATATGCTTTGAATTTTCATGGAACACCGGGTTCTTAGACAACTTCACACAACTCTGGTTGTCGCAATATATACATTTAGCATCCAACTAGAGATCAAATAAATCAGATAGTAGCTTCCTCATCCATACTGCCTCATAACTAGCCAAACAAGATGCAACATACTCTTCTTCGGCTGTACTCAGTGCCACATAGGATTGCTTCCTGCTAAACTAGGAGATCACACCTGATGTCATACTGAAGCAACATCTTGAAGTGCTCTTTCTATCAATGGAACTGCCTACCCAATCTGAATCAACATAACCTTCCAGGGTAATCTTCTGTTTTGCCTCATACTTGATCCCATAATCAACTGTACCCTTCAGGTACCTCAGAATATGCTTTGCAGCAATCAAGTGAACATGTCTCAGATCTGTCAAGAACTGGCTCAAGGTGTTCACAGCAAAGAAAATATCTTGTCTTGTATTCATCAGGTAGATCAAGGACCCAATCATCTGACAATACATCATGGTATCAACCACTTCTAATGAAGCATCAGTCAATAGCTTCAGGTTCGATGCCATAGGTGTGGTCATGGCTTTGTAGTCCATCATTTCAAATCTCTTCAGGATCTCAACCGCATACTTACCTTGTCCTAGGGAAATTCCATCTGCATTTTTCCACACCTCCATGCCTAGAAAATAGTGCATCATACCCAAGTCCTTCATTTTGAACTTGGGACCGAGCTTACTCTTCATGTCAGCAATCAACCCATCCATACCTGTTACAAATAAATCAGCTACATATAGTAGGAGTATCACTGAGTTACCATCTTCAACCTTGTATTAAAGGTTGGGATCTGCTTTACTCTCGGTAAAGCCCAAACTAGATAGGAAGCTATCAATTCTGCCATACCATGTCCTGGGTGCCTGTTTCAAACCGTACATGGATTTCTTCAGTTTACACACATGAGTCTCCCTGTCATGTGTCTCAAAACCGAGTGGCTGCTCCACATACACTTCATCTTCCACTACACCATGGCAAGAAATCATTCTTGACATCCATCTAGTGTATCTTCCTTTTCATTACTGCAGCCAGAACAAGTACTGATCTGATGGAAGTGTATCTGGCTACAGGTGCAAAATTTTCTTCATTATCTATTCCTTCTTTCTGGGAGAAGACACGAGCCACAAATCTTGCTTTATATTTTTCTATGCTGCCATTTGCAACATGCTTGATCTTATAGATCCATTTGGAAGTTACAATAGACTTCCTGTATGGACTTGGAATAACATCCCAAACATCATTCTTCATGATTGATTGGCACTCTTCGATCATAGAATCCTTCCATTCTTTTCTTTATGCCGCTTCTTCATAGTTGGAAGGTTCTTTATTGATGAAGTAACATAATAAGGCTACATAACTGGAGCATGACCTGGTTCTTTTCCTTTCTCTGTGATTTTCTTCTAGAGCCCCATATCTTTCTGCACCTTGGATAGCTTCTCGTACCCAAGTAGGTTTCCTCTTGTGAGGATTCTTATCCTGAGTTGGATCTATAGATTCTTGAGGTTCTTATAATTCTCAATCTTCTTCTCGAATTTATGTGTTCATGGTTGTGTCATGAATTCTAGTTACTTCTGTTTCTTTAGTTTCTTCAGCAGGTCTCTTTCTGGATTTGTTGTAAGCCGAGTCTTCATCAAATGTTACATCCCTGCTGATGTTGATCTTCTTGAATCCCGGGAAGTATATTCTGTAAGCCTTCAAGATTTCAGAGTATCCCACAAATATACCCTTCCTTCCTTAAGGATCTAACTTTGTGCTCTTTTCTTTTGGAATGTGTATGTACACTGGACAACCAAATATTTTGAGATGGCTGACTTCTAGTTTCTTGCTGGAAAAGTCTTCTTCAGGTGTCTTGTTCTCGAGTACTCTGTGTGGAGTACGGTTCTGTACATACACCGTAGTTCTGGAAGATTCTGCCCATAGATGCATGGGAAGATCTTGATCATGAAGCATGGCCCTTGCAGCTTCCATGATCATTCTATTCTTCCTTTCTACAACCCCATTCTGTTGTGGATTATATGGAGTGGTTAGCTCCCTCTTAATCCCTGAATCTTTGCATAATTCTTTGAATTCATTTGATGTGAATTCTCCAACATTATCTGATAGAAAGGTCTTGCTCTTCTTTTCTATGTGGTTCTTGATCAAGGCTTTGAATTCCTTGAACTTGCTGAATACTTTATCTTTGTTCTTTAAGAAGTATATCCATGTCTTCCTAGAAAAATCATCAATAAAAGAAACATAGTATACATACCCACTTAATGAACTGGATGACATCGGACCGTATACATCAGAGTGAATGATTTCCAAGACTCCTTTTGCTTTTCTTTCGCTACTTGGAAATGTCTTCTTTATGTTCTTTCCCTTTGCACATCTTTTGCAGACACCGTCATGTTTTGTCTGAATTTCTGGAAGTCCTTCAACAGCTTTGCTTGCAACTGGTAGTGCCCTGTAGTGCACATGTGCAATCCTTCTATGCCAAATTTCATTTGGCTCTACTGATTCATGGACCAAGGCTTGTTCTAGTTTTCCCTTCAAATTGTATAGACCTCCTTCTTGTTCCCCAATCACTACTGCATCATCAATAGTCTTTCCCTTTGGCCACATGAGAACTTGGCCATCTACAAATGCAATCCTCATGCCTTTTGCATCTAATGCAGATATTGAGAGGAGGTTCTTCTTTAGTCCTGGTACAAACAATACATCCTTCATCTTTATAGACTTTCCAGAATCTAGCTTATATGAGGATTCCCCACTACCTTTTATTGGATACTGGTAGTCATCTCGAAGTTTCACCTTGTGGGGTGATTCATGTTATGATAGTTTCACAAAAGATTCTTTGAATCCTATCATATGTTTGGAAGCCCCACTGTCTATAAGCCAATCATTGCTTCCTTTTGTGATGTTTCTTGTGAGAGCGGTGTCACGTCCCCATGCCTCCGACCGGCAAAGAGGACGCGACCTAATGTCTATAACAGACTGGCTAAGAGCCCATGAACATGTACAGGCATAAAAATACAATGCTGAAATGCTAAAACAGAATGCTGAGAAGAATGCATGACAGTATAATCATGCACAAATTCCATTGTTCATCATACACAGCCTAATTAATTCATCTTGCACAGCGGAAAACAACATGCATTCACACATTCATTATTTCAACATGTTCATTTCATTTAATTAACAATAAATATGGAATTGCAGAGGTAAAATACACAAGATCACTTATCTTATGAACGCTTTGCTCCGCAACCAGCGACGTCGCTGCAACGTTCCACCCAACCATAGGCCAGCGTGCTCCTTAATCTCTCAGCAACGCTGCCACCCCTGAGCTGGGCATGATTCTCCAAGGAATAAGGGAACTAGCAGGCTTACACATAGCCAAGGATGTCCAAAACACACAGCCAAGCCAACTCAGTTGGGTTTATCAGGCCATTAAGGAGCTGATGGAGGCAATTTGCTAAGCTGGTGAGCTCATTACAGAGCCAAGAACACCTACACCAAAACTAGCCTGACCTCTAAGACACCCATCCACACCCAACACAAGGAATCAGTCCCTTCTCTGCTACACAGTCCCTCAGGCCCTGCATTCCCTTCCAGTGCTATTCAGGGGTGATGGAGAAGAAGGCCAGCCCTCTAGCTCTGCCTGTGTGGTTTCTAGCACCAGGTTTATCAAGCAACTAAGCCAACACCCTTGCTCCCAATACAGTCTGAAGACCAACAATTGCACTCCGGCAATTAATTCAGCTCTCACAGCTTAAACAGGGAAAAACGAATTACAAAGCCCCACACATAACAGCAAAAACGACTCACACATGAGGAAACACACACAGTCCTGAAGCTTATCATTGAACACAACTCACAGCAGGGGGAAAACGCCCCAAAAAGCCTGTGCGTGAGGCCAATAGTCGCCGAGACAGTAAAAAACGTGAATGGAAAATGCACCAGCAGCTCCAAAAACGTGAGGAAGACAACCCAATCCCTAGCACTATCAAAACGACCTCCCATCCATGGGAAAAATGAAGCCAGCAACCAAAAACGTGGAAGGAAAAACACAGGAAAAACTCCAGCTGCTCCCAAAACGTGAGGAAAACTGAAAAACGTGAATGCATAGCAAAATGGCATACATTTTTGGGCATTTTCCTTGCCAAGGAAGTCAGAACACGTTTTTCAAAAATGGTTCTCTGCCCAATTCGAATTTTGGTTGCCCATACTCTTCCCATCCATGCAATAACTAACTCAACCACATTCTGGCAGAAATAAATGATTGGAGAAAAAGACAAGAAAGGTAGTTGACAGCTTGGTGGGTTTTCTCATAGACATTTGGCTTTTCCCCATTGGCCCATAGGTTAAATATTCCACCCCCCCCTTATCCTTAGAAAATCATGCCCCCTTCGATTTAGTTGCCGCGACCGTAGCTGGTTGTGTTTATTTTTATTATAGATGCATATGTACATGATGCTGAAACTTAATATGTGCCGCATGCCCCGATATACCATCGGTGACAATTTAAATCCCAAAACATGGCATAGTCGATCAATGGCGGGGCCTTGGCCTTTAGCTCCACACCATGATCATTTACAATATATACATCATATACATCTAATGTAACGGGGTCAAGACCGGGACGTGACAAGCGGAAATCAAAACATATTCTTCATCACTTGAAGAATCATCACCGTCTTGTCTGATTCTCTTCTTGGAAGGCTCATCATCTTCTGCAGCATGAGCATGATGTCTTTTCTTGTTTCCCTTCTTCTTGAGAGATCTATATTTTTTTCTAGGACAATCTCCTGCAAAGTGTCCTCCTTCATCACTTGTATAGTAAATGAACTTAGACATATCTTTAGACTTTCTAAAGTTACTCTTCTCGTGAGAGTGCTTACCTTTGTGATGGCTTGTTCTGGTTTTCTTGGATTGTACTGTGAGAACTTGATATTCACTTCCCATCTTTTATTCTCGTGCTACTATTCGAGCTTCTTCTTCTGAGCATTCCTCCCATATTCTGCTAAACTTAACTATCTTCTTTCTGGCACAGATCCCTTGAATGAAAGAGTCTCAAGCCCTAGGGAGACCATTCAAGGTGGTCATCACAATTTCTGCATTCTCTACTTCTTCATCTACCGCTTCTAGCTGTTCCTTGATCTGAGAGACCCTTGTAAAGTAAGAATGGATAGTCTCTGCATTCTAGATCTTTACATTCTTTAATTGGTTTCTCAGAGTCATCTTTCGGTTTATGTTATTTCCTTCAAATAGTTTGGTCAGGGAATCAAACATAGCTTTAGGTGTCTTTAGGGAGGACACCTATGGTATGAGGTGATCCTTGATTGAATCAGCAATATATCTCTTAGCCATGACCAATTTCTTCTTGTGTAAGGCCTTAGCCTCATCTCCCTCTGGAATTGGAACCTCCTCATTGATGTAGGAGTCCAACTCATTTTCTTCCATGACCAGGGAGATCCTATACTTCCAGGCTCAAAAGTTATCAGCTCCCTCAAGATTTTCATCAAGCTTGGTATGATGAGACATCCTAACTGAGAACCTCAAATGGAAATACAAAAGATTTAGATATTACCAGGTTAAGATGTCAAATCTAGATTTGGAGCTAAATTTCTGCAGAGCTGGTTCAAGAGAAGATTAGGGTTTGACTTTCCTGGAGTTTTGTCCAACCAAAAACTTTGATCTTGATCTCTAAACTTCGATTTTGGGGAGGAGATCAATACAGGCCTAGGCTCACTCAAAAATTCCACTTCTGTGGGAAGCCCTAATTTCCGGCAATAGCGTCGGGCCAAAAACTAAAAATGATCAGAATCAGATTCTGCTTTCACAGAAAGATGCGCCCTTGAGAGGAGAGTCAATCCAACCTTCTTTTGCTGAAAATCTGGGGAGAGAGATCCAAAAAGTAGGAAGCACTAGTTTTTGCAGCTACATAGTGTCTTCTTCTCAGGTTAGCTCTGATACCATGTTAGATTTTTATCATTTAAGCTAGCATTATCTTAGGATATTTAACTAAGAGAATAACAAGCACATCAATCAAAAATAAGAGACAACGAACATAAAGTGTTTCCTCGGGGAAACCATAAAGAAGAAAACCCCGCAACTTCCTCAAAGATAGAATTAGTACCAAAAGAAAAACCCCAAAAACAGTAAGATGATCTCCTGACAGTAGTAGTCTCTCTCTCTCTTGTCCCAACAACTTCTTCTCTCTCATTTATGTGCTACAACTGAGTGTGAGTGAATGTATGATAAATAGAGAAGCTCCATCTCTATTTATACTAATTCCTGACTTGACAATAACTCACTAGGGCCGACTTCTCTAGGAGAGTCTAATAACCCTAGGGCCCCACAACTGCGGGGACTTTAACCCTTGATCAATAGGAGGGTTACCCACAATGACTTTACATGACTTGTTTACATTATTGAATCTCCCGATAGGAACATCGGGGCATGACATGACTCAAGTACATTACATACACTTCCCGGAATAAAAATTGGGGTACAATACATAAGATATACAAGTGAATACATTCTGAAGTTACAAATACATCAACATATGCAAGCACATATATGGAAGAGTTGCAAGTGCATAAGTACCAAGAAATCAAACATCCTTAATAGTAATGAATGTTGAATCTTCCCAGTTGACACAAACACAAATCACATATCTTTGTGTTAAACTCTACCCTTCCCTCACAAACATTAGATAGTCAAAGCTAACACTGAAGCTCTACTACCCCATCAAGGCTAGGAGCAAACGATGGACATTTTACATGAAAGGTATTTTGATGAGGACCAATATTGGGGCATGCCTAGGTTTAAATCTCAACTAACCCGTTCAACGTGTTTGTGTGTATCATTGGGCTTAGATTTATAGTGGCATTTTCATTTGACTCAAATCCTAGTCTCCTCCATAAAAGACACTAGTGTGCACTATTCTCGTAATTGAAAAAGAAAAAACATCAAAGCTCTACTAACATATAACACTTCATACTTTAAAAAAAGTCATATTTGAGATTCAAATTAATTTTAAAATGTTAAGAATGGATACTTAAAAAAACATACATAAAAAATCCAAACTCCACACATTTAAATTTTCAAAAATGGTCTACATGTGATAGGGATAGGAATTTATTTGTTTAAGGAATAGTGGACGTCGAAGATTTGGCACTATTTGGTTCAATGATCCCCTCATTCCTTGCCTCTTTCTTAACTTATTTCCAACTACTTTATTTATCTGGGGACTAAGAGTTAGATTTTGTTGCCGCAATGAACATAGACCTACAACACTAAAAATAGGAAGAGGCAGAATTAGCATCTATATGTTGCTATTTATTATTGTAATATAGTGTGGGACAACATGATACTCTACCTTAGTTAATTGGCATACATACCTACCTTAGGGTTTCCACCCGATAAATATTGGATGGCCTAGCCTCCCCACCCCGAAAAAAATGTCATATGTTGAGTGACAAGCCCACCAACCCCTCTATATGGTATGAAATTTGAGTCACAAAAATATAAGGACCAAGACAAAACTTACAGAATATTTCACAGATCAATTTCATAGAAATGACATGAAAAACAATGCAATTAGGAGTTGCAGCTATATATTTGCTTATCATTAACAGAAGTAGTGATACAATGGCATAAAGAGACATGCAATTCGAATCCCAGAGAGGTAATTTGAATTCAATACATGAGAGTCTCTTAGCTGTCAGTTAGACACCACTCGGCACATCCGTCAACCACTTAACTTAACCTTAATTGACTATAATTAACTCGGAGGAAGTTTAGACTAATTTTAACTGAATATAACTCAACTACATGCCAAAAAGTAGGTTAGGGTGCCAATTTGACTTCAGTTAGACTAGTTGAACTGAGATGCACTGGACTAAGTCCCCAAAAGTAGGTGGAGGCGCCTTTAATCACTCCAGTTAACTAGAATTTACCAAAAATAGGAAAAATAATGATGGAGGCACCTATACAACTTCAGTTTAATTGAAAGGTATGTGAAACAACCTTCAGTTAACTGATTAGGGTGCATATGTCATGCATATCAACCCATATTTTCTCCTAGATTGAAGGAGTAGGCTCAGTTAGTCTCCTCAATTGAAGGAGAAGACTCAGTTAGGCTCCCTGATTGAAGGAGGATGATCCAGTTGATGATGTAGTCACATATTCGAGTCAAGAACTTAGGATAAGTGGTAAATTAGGCCAAATCAGCCAAAAATGATGTGTGGGTTGGATAATGACTCCAACACCCCCCCTTAAGCTAAACTCATGTTGAGGAGTAAAAAAAATAATAGGGTCCCCACAACAAAGTCCATAGGTCACCCTTTACAAAAAATAACTCTAAAATGCTCAAAAAATTCAAAGTGAGGAAAAGAGGAAAAACCCTGTGGGAAGAAACCCCCCCTCAAACTAAACACTAAAGAATTAATCTGAATTCACCATGGAACTCACCACCAATAGTGAACAGATATAAGTGAACTTCTTATCAGTGAAGCTCTTGGTGAAAATGTCTACAATTTGCTCATATGTCGAGCAATATTGCAGAACAATTGTTTTGTCACGCACAAGTTCTTTGATGTAGTGCAAGTGGATCTCGATGTGTTTGGTTCTCTATCTCTGAATCGGACCTGTTGAAATATTGATAGCACTTTGATTGTCACAAAAAATGACAGTAGATGAAGTACTACCAATATCAAACGCGGACAAAATACCTTGCAACCAAACTTCCTGTATGCATGCATTGACCGCTCCCCTATACTCTGCCTCTACTCAAGAAAGGAAAATGACAACCTGATTTTTGCTTGACCAGAAAATAGGCCCACCACCAAACATGAAAACATATCCGAAAGTATACTTCCGATTTATGCTATCTCCTGCCTAATCATAATCTGTTAATCCTACCAAGTGTAGTTTGGAATCAACAACATAGTGAATGCCATAAGATCTAGTACCCTGCACATACTGTAGAATCCTCTTGGATTCCCTCCAAGGAATTTCATGAGGCTGCTGCATATACCTTTATGCATCATTCACAGCATAACAAATGTCATGCCTTGAATGTGTCAATTAGAGAAGGCTTCCAATCAACTGATGGTAGAGAGTAGAGTCCACCTGTGGAGTAGTTTTTCCCTCTTCAAGATTGATTCTTGAGAGGAATGGGAAAGGTGAAGCCTTAAAATCATCCATATTAAACTTAATTAATAGGTCTGAAGAATATTTGGATTTTGTCACCATAATCCCATCAAAATCTTGATTTATTTCTAGCCCGAGAAACTACCTCATCAGGCCTAGATCACTCATCTCAAAACCTTCATGTAAAGCAGTTTTTGTAAAGTTGATTGAAGCAAGAGTGCTTCATGTTATCAATAGATCATCAACATACAGAACTATAATCAGGAAATTAGCTTCATATTTCTGCAAGTACACATTTGGATCATACTTACATCTTTCAAAGTTCTATGATAGCAGAAAAGAGTCCATTTTGGCGTACCAAGATCTTGGGGCCTGTTTTAAGCCATACAAGGATTTCTACAGCTTGCAAACTAATGATTTGTCTGATGTGTATACTTCTCCATGATTCATGTAGATCTATTATTGCAGGTGTCCATGAATAAAATCACTTTTTACATCCATATGGTGCACCTCCAAGTGCTTGGATGCAGAAATGGCCAAGACTAGCCGTATAGAATCCATCTTTGCCACCGGTTCAAAGGTATCGGTGTAGTCCACTCCTTGGACTTGGGAGAATTATTTAATACCAGCCATGATTTATATTTTCAGTTTGATACATATGAAGCAACCTTTGTCCAATAGACCCATTTGCATTGAACAAGTTTCCTCCTAGGTGGAAGGGAAACTAGCTCCCAGGTTGCATTTTTTTGGAGAGAGTTGAACTCTTCATTCATTGCAGCATGCCATCGAGGATCCTTACGAGCATGATAATATGACTTAGGATAATATCCAATCATCATGTAGCACTTCTCATACATCGAAGGATCATTGCAATAAAGAGAAATGCCTGCTCTTTGAAAATCTGACCAAGTTCTCCTTGGATCAACAGGATTTCCAACATTTAACCCGACATAAGAGATAGTATTTTCGGGCCATTTTGGTAGATGAGTGGGATCATTTGGATCTGATTCAGAACCTGATATATCATTCTCACTGATATCAGACATCATATCTGAAATATCAGAGATCACACTTTCATTTCATCTCCAAAATCTTCAGCAAAACGAGAGGGAATTTCAACAGTTTCTTCCTCTACTAGTTTCACATCTTTGAGAGGTTCTTCAAAGCGTACACTTCTCACTATGAATATATTTTTGGTTCTGATATTCAATAGTATGTATCCCTTTGCTTCCTCAATATACCCAATGAATATGCACTCAACACTTTGATGTGGTTTCAAATACTTTCTCTTATCTAGTGGAATTCAAGCCCAAGCAGTGGACCCAAAAACTCTAAAAGGTGACCAAAGTATGCTTCGAAAGGTGTTTTTCCTTTCAGGGATGAATGAGGAAACCTTTATGAATGTAGGAAGAAAAATTCATAGCTTCAGCACAAATATTTTCTTCCAAATATTTAGCTTCAAGCATATAGGTTGTCATCTCTTTTAGAGCCCAGTTTTTCCTTTCCGCTACACCATTCTACTGAGGTGTGTAGGGAATGGTGTGTTGAATATTGATTCCACTTTGAGAAAAAAATTGAAGAATATATGATTTGATGTATTCACCTCCATTATCATATCTGACAGCTTTTTTCCTGCTCCCAGTATCATTCTCAACAGAAGCCTTAAAATCTATGAAATTTTCAAGGACTTTCGATTTCTTCTTGAGAAAATAGACCCATGTGAATATAGACAGGTCATTGATGAAAGTGAGCACATAACTCAATCCATTCATTGAGGTTGTATGAATTGTACCGTTGATATCATAATGGATCAGCCCCAAAATACATGTAGCTTGGATTTCTTTTCCTCGATCAAATTTATGCTCAGGATGCTTGCTGACAATGCATCCCTTGCAGATCCCTTTGGAGGATTTAATTGTAGAAAGGCCTTCCACCATGGAATGATTTTAAAGTTTATGAAACTATTAGAAATTTAGATGTCCAAAAATTTCATGCCACATACATCTAATCTCATTCCCATGAGACAGAAGGGTGGGGCTTTGAATCAGGCACAAATTTGGAGAACTCGTAGGTCTTAGCAGAATGGTTTGCTATCCCTGTAGCAATTAGTTTTTTGGATGCAATCTCTGAGATATCAACATCATTTGGGATGAATGTAACTAATTTGATAAATACTATGTGTGTCTTTTGATACACAGGCAACAGGTTTGAAGCCAAAGAGGGCACATAAAGAACATTTTTGAAGCTTCCATGTTCTAGTTTGACAATACATTTTCCCTTTGATGTGATTTGAGAGTCATCTCCCATGTGGATGGAGATGCAAATGTCGGACTCCAGTGTTGTGAAGGCGTCTTTGAATACCACCATATGGTTTGAATCACCAGAGTCAATGAGAAGATCTCTAGGATTCGAAACATTAGCCATGAGAGCATTTCCTCTTTCAGACTGATTGTTCTGATCTTGATGATCCTTCTTCCTTGCACCTTCAGGAAGATTGATGTTGTTCTTCTCAAGAGAAGATCCATTTGATCAATTGTTCTCTTCATGCAAGATCTTTCAAGATGAAAGCATCTTCCACAGTAAAAGCATTTGATATTTTCTTTTCCCTTTTCCCTGTTCTTTATTAAACCCGAAGGCTCGTCTGACTGTTGGTTTTTATCCTTCTTCTTGGGAGGGTCAAACTTTGTTTTCTCTTTCTTTTGCTTCATTTTGACATTAGAAGCTTTGGGTCCTCCAGAAAAAAAAAAGGCTTGATCTTTATAGGATTTGATTATTCCCATTTGAACAAGCTTGTCATGTTCATTGGTGAGAGACTCGATGAATGCATTGAGGATCAATGTATTCCAATTCAGAATTTTAAGATTTCTGGTATGAAAGGTAGACACAAAAACATAGTAGTCTATTCCAAGTTTCGAAAGGATGGAAAGGATGAGATGATCATCTTCCTTCTCAACTTCACACTGCTTCAATTGGAGCACCAGGTGCTTAAACTTGGTAAAGAAGTCATTCATTGTTTCAAAGCTGCCTAGGTTTAGAGATATCAGCTCATTCTCCAGCTGATAGATTCTCAAGTCATCTTGCTTATTAAAAAGAATAGCAAGTTGTTCCCATATCTCCATGGGAGTCTTCAATCCAGTGATGTGGAAGAGAAGATCCTTTGAAACCAAAAGGCATAGAAATCCATATGCTTCATCGAGCTTATTCCAGGAATTATGTGGTAAACTCTCCGCTTTTGGTGCATAGCTAGAATGTTTTTGAGCAATTTTGCAAAAATTTATTCATTGATCCAACAAGAGACCTGTAGAATAATTGCCTTGTCCTGCCATGGCTCTAATACCATATGAAATTTGAGTCACAACAATCTAAGGACCAAGAAAAAAATTATAGAATATTTCACAGATCAAATTCATAGAAATGACATGAAAAATAGTGCAATTAGGAGTTGCAGCTATATAATTGCTTATCATTAATAGCAGTAGTGATACAATGTCATACAATGGCATAAAGAGCCATGGAATTTGAATCCCAGAGAGTTCATTCAAATTCAATACATGAGAGTGTCTTGGTTGTTAGTTAGACACCACTTGTCACATCAATTAACCACTTAACTCAACCTTAATTGACTCTAACTTACTCAGAGGCAGTTTAGAATGAGTCTAATTGAATAGAACTCAACTGCATGCCAACAAGTAGGTGAGGGCACCAATGTGACTTCAGTTAGACTAGTTGAACTGAAATTCACTGAATTGAGTCACCAAAAGTAGGTGGAGGCTCCTTTAATCACTCCAATTAACCGGAATTTAACAAAAAAAGGCAAAATAATGATGGAGGCGCTTAGACATATTTTCATATATCATGTAAATGTACAAATTAATATAAAACCACAGTTAGCTATGGGACTGCAAATGTTAAAGAGATGTGGGCATGATTCCACAAGGGATAAGGAGGGGAGTTATTCAAACCCCCTGATCCAATAGGATGTGACCAGGTGTTAATGGGGGAACCCATGTACCCCTATATACCTTTTTTTCCTTTGTCCTTAATCATAAATTCTTCCAGAAGTTAGTTGAGGCAGTTAATGTCTTGGGCATAGCAAGGCAGGGCAGTTTGATGGCTTAACTGAGCAATCCTGCAGGCCTATAGCTTGGAAGGTCATGTTCTTGCTTCTGTAGCAAGTAAACCCACATGGGAATGCGTGCTCATTCCCTCTTCCCTGATTCGTGTTGAACATTGGAGGGGTTTTCATTCACGCTGTTCATGGAGCATTTTTTTTTGGGGGGGGGGGGGAAGAGTCATGTTTCTATTCATGTGCGTTGTGCATTCATCCTGTAAGAAAAACCGTGCTTTTCTATAGGTTTTTCACCTGTTGTTTACCATCCTCATCCGTGTAGAGGTTTAGTGGGCTCCTGGTTTTCTGAGTGAGTGAGCAGTGGAGATCACTCAATTTGATGAGAAAGTGTGGCCATCTATGGTTTACCTAGCATTTTTGTTCAACGATATCCTCTATCACAAATTTAATGTAAGCCTGATAAACCCACTATGAATGATGGCTTGGTCGAGTGCCTGAAAAACCCATTTGTGGCTTGGCTAGACAGTCTGATAAATCCACTGTAAATGATGGCTTGGCTGAGTTCCTGATAAACTCATTTATGGCTTGACTGATCTCTATTTTGGAAGTTGGCTTGCCTGTGAATAGTCTAATAAACCCAACTGCATGCTGGCTTGGCTGAGTAAGCCTGATAAAACCAACATTGTTTGGCTTGTACACCTGTAGCCTGATAAACCCACCATGAATGATGGCTTGACTAAGTGCCTGATAAACCAATTTGTGGCTTGGATGGACAGTCTGATAAACCGAACTGCAGGTTGGATTTAATGTGTGTGTGTGCCCTGACCTGGCTATTTATAAGCCTATTTTTTCCCTAGTTCCTTGTGGAAATCATACCTAGCTTGGGGGTGGCAGTGTGTTGAGAGATTAATGAACACACTAGCCTATGGTTGGGTGGAACGCTGTAGAGACATAGCTAGTTGTGGAACAACTTAATCATAAAGATAAGTATCTCTCTCACTCTATTTATGTAATGTATTTGCTTATGGATGACTATATTGGTTGTGTAGAATTCTTATGGATAGGATGCATTTTCCTATGAATTGTTCTATTCATGATTGAATGTTTGATGATGATGAAGTAGATGGTTACTTGTGTATATTTCCTGTATTTTACCTCTGTCTTTACCTTATATGTTTTTATGCATTTTTCGTAATTTCATGGAGGCCGAAGGTTTGTTACAAAGGTCTGGAAACATTTCCTCATCCAAAGAAGCCAGGAGTGTAGAAAGCGGAGTGCAGAAGGTGGAAGGCGAAAAGGCCGTTGAAAGTTCCTTCGCACATTTGAATTCGAACTTTCGACTTCCAAGTTCAGAAGGTGAAAGAAGAGGTGCGGAAAGGGAAAGGTTAGTTCGGAAACAGGGATAACTTTAGGGGCGAATTTTAGCCCAATGGGCTATTTTTCCATGTTTTTCTCCCAAAAAAGATTCACCATTTTGCATTTTTTGAAGCCTTGTTTCGCCCAACTTTGATGGGGTAAAGTTTTTTCACCCTAAAAATTGCCAAATTATTATATAAATGATATAAAATCCTTGGAAATTAAAATATTTTTTGAAAAATATCGCCAATCATTTCATAGTTGACGTTTTAAGAATTGGTAATATTAGCCAACATTTATACACTTTTAAATAAGTATGGTTCCCTAAAATCATCCCTATTCGGAAATAGTCATTCTAGATGCATAATGGATAATTGAAGGGAGGAGCGACTGGTATAGCGGTTCTAGTCCTATGATGAATGTTGGAGAATAGGTTAACATACATACCCGATGTTTATGAGAAGAACAAAGAGGTTCTTTAGGAAAATATTTTTAATAATCCGCATTATGGGTTATGGGGATGTGACATCGTGGCATTAGAGCTTATGGTTACAGCATTGGGCCTTGATGGGCCAAGTTGAATAGTTAACAGAGTTGTTGGTAAAGGGGTTTCAACACATTGTTAGTTGCATAACAAAGAAAACTGTCAGGGGCAGTGGGTAAGTGGTTTTGATTCTGAAATTATCTAATAAATGATGTGTTAACACATTTTGCAGAGTCATAGTGCCATTTGGAAAATTGGGTTTTTGGATCAGCCATGAGAACCTACGACAGGTATGATGCATGGAATCCCTATCAACACGAGGAAGATGCTATGGGGGAAAATGTTTGGGTTGTAAATGATGACATAGAGTCTAATGGAAGGATATTTCAAGAGACGCTACCAGAGATTGCAGCCACCATGAGAATATTGATTAAATCTCAGGAATAGCAGCATCAGTTGAATGCCCCCATGTTGTAAAACTTAACAAACATCCAAAGGCGGATGAGCGTGGGGCGTCGTACAAAGAAACCAGAAGGAAGTAATGGAAATACTAGAAGAAGAAGAAATAGGTCTTCTAGTGGGTCATTTGACTCAGAAGAATCCAGTGGGTGTTCTTGCTCTTCTTCTCAAAGGAATAAGAGGAACTACAAGAATAGTTCCCGAGATGAATTTAAGAAGGATAAGCCTCCTACCTTCAATGGTGAAATAAATATTGGTCAGGAAACTGAAGCCTGGATTCTTGGGATGAGGAAATGTTTCCAAGTCTAGGACTACTCTGTAAATATGAAGGGAAGAGTAGCCATCTTCAACCTGAATGGAAGAGAATCCATTTGGTGGGAGAACCACAGGCAGGTAAATAATATCAGTTAAAGGAAGATAACTTAGAAACAGTTCAAGAAATAATTCAGGTAGGAGTACCTTTCTGAAAGGTACTATGATGATAAAATCAAGGAATTCCATGAGCTAAAATTGGGACAGATGACCATGGAAGAGTACGCCAATAAGTTTTTGGAGCTGCTGAGGTATGTCAGGTAAATCAAAGGCAAAAAGGTGAAGATCCATTGTTTTCTAAGTGGATTACCTCAGTCCTATAAAGACAAGATTGCGTTTGATGAGCCTAGAAATCTAGAAGAGGCCATTAGGAAAGCTCAATATTTCTATGAGAAAGGCAAGGGTAAACCTGGTTACCAAAAGTCCTAGAAGGACAAGAGAAATGAAAGGTCTGACCAAAGGAAAAAAGGTTTCAAACCTTCTAACTTCAGACATTAGTAGAAGAATCCATCACAAGCTATGGGTAAGCCCGCTAGAGCAATGGGAGAAAGGCATAGAGATCCACAATAGAGAAGGGAACCTATCCAATGTTGGAAATGTGGAGGACCCCATCTGCACAAGAACTGTCCACTTGAGAATGGGGATGTAAGGACAACTTACAACATTCATGAAGCTGAAATAGTGGGTGAAGTTTTAAGGACTATCCCTATTATTTATGCATCTCTGGAGAACTATCAGGAAGACCATCAATCAACTGTGGTTGAATTTGTAGGTAATATTGCTAAGCAATTTGTTTTTATTTTGACTAATCCTGGTTCTACTCATAGTTATACTACTCCTAGAGTTGTTGAGATTTGTGCTTTTAAGAAGTTAAAGCATAGAAAATCATGGTTAGTTCATCCAGCCACTGGAACTAAGAGAAAATTCAGTGAAATCATGGAAAAATTTCCATTAGAGATGAATGGGATGGTTACTTATGCAGATCTGAATGTTCTGCCACTTAGTTCCTATGAAATCCTCATTGAATGGATTGGTTGGAATCTCACTGATTCAAGCTTGACTGTTAAAAAAAGACTTTTGAGTGCTTGGATGAAGAAGGAAACCTAATGGTTTTGAAGGGAATTCCAAAGGTGATTTATGTTTGGCATACCTCATCCATGCAGCTGAAGCAGTTCTTTAGGAAGGGTTGTAGAGTGTATGCAACCCATGTTGTGGAGGCAGCAGAGAATGAAACTTCTAGGTTGGAATATTTCCATGTGTTGCAGGAATTCAAGGATGTTTTTCATGATGAGATTCGAGGGCTTCCTACGAAGAGAGATATTGACTTCACAATTGAACTTGTGTCAAAAGTAACACCAGTGTCCAAGACACCCTACAAGATGAGTAAACCATATATTCTTGAGTTGAAGATGGAGCTGTAAGAGTTGTTGGAGAAGAAGTATATCAGACCAAGTGTGTTCCCTTAGGGAGCACCTATGTTTTTTGTAAAGAGGAAAGATGGTACACTCAAGTTGTGTATTGATTACAGGTAGCTGAATAAAGTCACTGTGAAGAAAAAGTACCCTTCTCCTAGGATTAATGACCTCTTTGATCAAATGAGAGGAGCGAAGGTGTTTTCCAAGATTGACTTGAGTTCTGGATACCATCATGTAAGAATTAAGGATGAATACATTCATAAGACAACCTTCAGAACAAGGTATGGACATTATGAGTTTGTAGTGGTACCATTTGATCTCACAAGCGCACCAGCTACATTTATGTGCCTTATGAATAGTGTCTTCAGCAGGTACTTGGACAAGTTTGTTCTTGTTTTCCTTGATGACATTCTTATTTATTCTAAGAATGAGGAAGAACATGAAGAACATCTCATATTGGTTTTGCAATTGCTCAAGGAGCATAAGTTGTATGAAAAGTTGAGCAAATACAACTTCTATAAGGATAGGATTCATTATTTAGGCCACATCATCTCGGATGAGGGAATACCTGTAGACCTTGAAAAGATTGAAGCCATCATGAATTGGCCTGCTCTAAGAAATGTGATAGATGTGAGATATTTTATGGTTCTTGCAAAAATTATAGGAGATTCATTGAAGGATTCTCCAAGGTTGCACATCCTATCACTTCTTTGCAAAGAAAGGGAATGAGATTTGAATGGACACCTGAATGTGAGGGAAGCTTCCAGCAGCTGAAGAATATTCTCGCAAGTGCACCCATTCTGAAAATTGCAGACACAGAAAAGGACTTTGTGGTGTGCACTGATGCATGCGGTTAAGGAATTGGAGGAGTCCTTATGCAAGACATCCATGTGGTATGTTATGAGTCTAGAAAGTTAAAATATCATGAGAATAATTATGCAACTCATGAGTTAGAACTTGCAGCCATAGTACAAGCCCTCAAGGTGTGGAGGCATTACTTAATGGGTGGAAAATTTGAGTTAAGGATAGATCATTGTGGTCTAAAATATTTGTTTGATCATCCAACACTAAATGCTAGACAAGCTAGATGGCTGGAGTTTTTATGTGAGTTTGATTTTGAAATCAAGCACATAAAAGGAAAGGAGAATAAAGTGGTTGATGTGCTCAGCAGGAAAGTGCATAGTGCATGAAATGCACATGGAATCTCTTAGTATTTTCCAATCAGATCTGAGACAACTGATTTTGAATCATACTGCTGAAGATGAGTTGTATGTGCAGATCAGGCATAAATTGCAGTAGCAGAATCTTGAGAAGAGGTATGAGGGATATAAATTGGAAGAATATGGGATTATTACCTACAAGAAAAGAATTTATATTCCAAATGTAGTAGACTTGAGGAGAATTGTTACGGATGAAATCCATCAAGCTCCATATTCTGGTCACCTAGGATATCAGAAGACAATTGCCACAGCTAGAAAACAATATTTTTGGCCAAGAATGAAGAGGGACAATGCTGAATATATTTCAAGGTGCATGAAATGTCAGGAGGTGAAGGTTGAGCATCAACACCTAGAAGGATTGTTGCAGCTT
Source organism: Pseudotsuga menziesii (assembly GCA_001517045.1). Lineage (NCBI taxonomy): Eukaryota > Viridiplantae > Streptophyta > Pinopsida > Pinales > Pinaceae > Pseudotsuga > Pseudotsuga menziesii. The sequence goes on from LPNX010754988.1 coordinate 151,334, forward strand.
TTTCCATTTCCAGAATGGAAATGGGAAGTTGTTTCCATGGACTTCATTACAGGATTTCCAATGACCTGGAGGCAACATGATTCCATCATGGTTGTGGTGGACAAGTTGAAAAAGGCAGCACGTTTTAGACCAGTCGAGTCCACACATAAGACAGATGATGTTGCAAAAATATTCATGAAGGATATTTTCAGATTGCATGGATTTCCTAAGGCAATAATCTCTGACAGGGATCCTAAGTTCACTTCTAATTTTTGGAAGGGGTTGTTTGCAGATTTGGGTACAAAGCTCAATTTCATAACTTCTTACCATCCTTAGACTGATGGTCAGATAGAGAAGGTGAATCAAGTGTTGGAATACATGATTCACATGTATGTGATGGAAAATCCAACCAAGTGGGAGGACTACTTAAACTTGGTAGAATTTTCATACAACAATGGAAAACAAGCATCCTTAGGGATGAGCTCATATGAAGATTTGTATGGAAGAAGGTGTAGGACACCTATGACTTGGGATAAACCTATGAATAGGATTGTGCTTGGGCCAGAATTGCTCAAGGAGATGGAGCAAGTGGTTGCAAAGATCAGGCAGAATCGGAAGGTAGCCTAGGATAGACAGAAGAGCTATGCTGATAAGCATAGAGTGCATAGAGAATTCTGTGTTGGGGATCATACTTATCTGAGAGTGAGGGAAAATAAGAGTTCTTTGAAGCTTGGAAGTTGTGCCAAGTTGTCCCCTAGATATTGTGGGTCATTCGAAGTGCTTGAAAAAATAGGGCTAGTTGCATATAGACTTGCATTTCCTTCTATCACTAGAGATCATAATGTTTTTCATGTTTCTTTGCTCGAGAAATATGTACATGATCCTAACCATGTAATCGATTGGGATATGATTTAGGTGGAACCCGAGGGATATTTTCAAACCAAGCCATTGTGCATCCTCGATGCGAAGGTCACCATGCTTCAGACTCCATCCATTGGACAGGTAAAGGTGCAATGGGAGCACTACAGTCTCGATGAGGCTACATGGGAGCTGGAGGATGCCATGCAATTGGCACATCCATTTTTGTTCAATTTTATGGAGCAATGAGGGCGGTGTCAGTGTAGAATTTTTGTCCAAATTATGAAGCACTGAGGACAGTGTTGTCGTAAGGGGGAGGGGATTGTAATACCCTGGTTTTGACCCCTTGGTATTTAATTGTACATGATGTAATTACTGTATGTAAATCATGGCAAAGATCTCAAGGCCAAGGACTTGCCAGTGATTGATGTCTGGTGGATAGGTGATCAAGGTTGAAACCTATGGTTTTTTTGTGTTAAGTTAAGCACAATAGACATATTTTGATATATTATGTAAATGTACAAATTAATATGAAACCACAACTAGCTATGGGACTGCAAACGTTAAAGAGATGGGGGCATGATTCCATAAGGGATAGGGAGGGGAGTTAGTCAAACCCCATGAGCCAATAGGATGTGACTAGATTTCAATGAGGGAACCCATGTACCCCTAGACACCTTTTTGCCCTCTGTCCTCAATCATCAATTATTCGAGAAGTTGGTTGAGGAATTTAATTCCTTGGGTAGAGAAAATCGTGGAAGACTCATGGCTTGACTGAGAAAGCATGCAAGTCTATAGGTCTGCATCCTGGGAGGTCACACTATTATTTCTGTATCAAGTAAGCCTGCATTGGAATGTGTACTCGTTCCCTCATCCCTGAGTCGCACTGAACATTGGGGGGGGTTTCATTCACACTGTTCATGGAGCCTGCTAGAGGTTGGCGAGAAGAGTCGTGTTTCTATTCATGCACATTGTGCGTTCATCCTGCAAGTAGAACTGTGCTTTTCTATGGGTTTTTCACCTGTTGTTTACCATCCTCAGTTGTGAAGAGGTTCAATGGTCTCCTGGCTTGCTGAGTGAATGAGCAGTGGAGATCACTTGATTTGATGAGAAAGTGTAGCCATATGTGGTTTCCCTAGTATTGTTGTTCAATGGTCTCCTCTTTCACAGAGTGAATGTAAGCATGATTAACCCACTGCGAGTGATGGCTTGGCCGAGTGCCTGATAAACCCATCTGTGGCTTGGCTGGACAGTATGATAAAACCACTATGAATGATGGCTTGGATGAGTTCCTGATAAACCCATATGTGGCTTGACTAATCCCTACTTTGGAAGTTGTCTTGACTATGAACAGTCTGATAAACCCAACGTTATGTTGGCTTGGCCAAGTAAACCTGATAAACCCTGCATTGTTTGGCTTGTACACATGTATCTTGATAAACCCACCATGAATGATGGCTTGGATGAGTGCCCAATAAACTCATTTGTGGCTTGGTTGGACAGTCTGATAAACCCAACTACAGGTTGGCTTGACTGTGTGTGTGTTCCCTGTCCTGGTTGTGTATAAGCCTATTGTTTCCCTAGTTCCTTGTGGAAATCATTCCTAGCTTGGGGGTGGTAGTGTGTTGAGAGATTAATGAACACACTGGCCTATGGTTGGGTGGAACGTTTCGGTGACATAGCTAGTTGCATAACAACTTAATCATCAAGATAAGTATCTCTGTCACTCTGTTTATGTAATGTATTTGCTTATGGATGACTCTACTGGTTCTGTAGAATTCGTATGGATATGATGCATTTTCCTATGAATTGTTATGTTCATGATTGAATGTTTAATGATGATGAAGTAGATGGTTACTTGTGTATATTTCCTGCATTTTACCTATGTATTTACCTTAGATGTTTTTATGCATTTTTGACTAAGTTCATGGAGGCCGAAGGCCTGTTACAGAGGTTAGAATGGTTCTGACTCTGTGTTTCCACCCTTTGAAATCTGCCTGGGAGAGATGGAAGGCAGAAGCCGGAAAGGAGTAGTTGAACTAGGAAGAAAGTTTGTGTTTCCACATCCTAGGATATGCAGTGGAAGGAGGAATGTAGGAGGCAGGGAAAAGAAGTTTAAATCCAAGGAGAAGTGTGTTTTCTAATTTTCAAAGTCTGAGGTTGGAAAGAGGAAGTCGAAAGTGCAGAAAAAGGTTAAGTACGAAAGTCGTTCTCCCTATTTTCGAGTTCCGCAACGGAGGCAGAAGGAGGAATGCGGGAGGCAAAAGAAAGAAGTTTTATCAAAGAAGGATGTGGGATTTCCGACTTTTGGGTTCCCCTGCAGAATGCGGAAGGAAAAAATCAAGAGAAAAGATAAAGTAGAAAGTGAGTTTTTCGACTTCCAGGATTCGCCTGCGAAAGGCGGAAGGTGGAAGGTGGAAATCCGGAAAAAGGTTAAGGTGAAGTTGATTTTTTTATTTTCGAGTTCTGAAGTGCGGAAGGTAGAAAGCGGGGTGCGAAAGGTCGAAGGGGAAAATGCCGTTGAAAGTGCCTTCACACAATTGAGTTTTCGATTTCTGAGTTCTGAAGTGCCGAAGGAGGAAATCAGAGTGCGGAAAGGCCGTTGAAATTTTCTTTGCACATTTGAGTTTCCTATTTCCGAGTTCCAAAGTGTGGAAGGTGGAAAATGCGGAAGGCAGAAATGTAGTGTAAAGTGCCTTCGCACATTTGAGATTCTTATTTTTGAGTTTCGAAGTGCGGAAGGAGGAAATAGGAGTACGGGAGGCAGAAGGTGGAAATGCCATTGAAATTTCCTTTGCACATCTGAGTTTCAACTTCCGACTTCCAAGTTCAAAAGGAGGAAGCGAAAGTGCGAAAGCGGAGGTGTGGAAAGGGCAAGGTTAGTTTTGAAATGGCCATTCTAGACGTAGAATGGATAATTGAAGGGCAGAAAGATTGGTATAGAGGTTCTAAGCCTGAGATGAAGGTTGGAGAATAGGTTAACGTTCATACCTGGTGTTTATCAGAAGAACAAAGAGGTTCTTAAAGCAAACATTTTTAATAATTTGCATTATGGGGTATGGGGATGTGACATATTAAATCTTGACTTGTCAAGTACTTGGGGGGAAATACTCACGTTGGATTTTCATTCTCCAGGAGTTTGAGTTGGAATTTTCCAAAACTAGTTCTAAGAAGTATCTCGTATTCATCGAGCTTATGTGTGACCTTCCTCGTATTACTGAGCAAACAAAGCTAATTGATTCATTTCCCGATGAATCCTTGTTCCTTATTAGTGCATCTAACCCATCGTATGCAGATCGCATTCTCTATCTCCAGACACGATGGTATATGCCCAATGCAACTCAGGATGAATTTCGTCGCACTTTCCACCAAGCCAAGTACTATCTCATTATTAATGACACCTTATACCGCCACGGCATTGACACCATATTATGACATTGTCGAACTAATGAAGAAGCTGATATTGTTCTAAATGATTGCCATTATGGATCCTATGATGGTCATATTTCTAGGTTGGCTACTGCTCAGAAAATCTTACGCTCTGGGTATTTTTGGACCTCGATCTTTAAGGATTGCATTGAAACTGTCAAAAAATGTCCACCTTGTCAATTATTCACATAAAAAAGCACACCCATCCTTCTCTGTTACATCCTATCATAGAAGTTGGCCCTTTTGCAAAATGGCACATAGATTTCATGCATTGTAGACCTACCTCAACCAAGGGCATGGCTACATCATTGTGGTCGTAGATTACTTCACTAAATGGGTTGAGGCTATTCCTATGTATGTTGAAGATGGAAAGAAAACTGCTCTTTTTCTATTTAACCATATTATTTCTAGATTCAGGATCCCTAGGGCCATTGTGACTGATCACCTGTCACATTTCCATAATAAAATGATGGTGGAATTAAGTGAAAATTTAGGGTTTTGTCATGACATCTCTACACCTTACTATCCACAAAACAATGTCTAGGTTGAATCAATCAATAAAATCTTAAAAACTATGCTTCAGCGGATGGTAGGATAAGCTAAGTCTAATTGGAATTTGCAACATTTTTCTATGTTATGGGCCTATAGGAGTACCATCAAAACATCCACTGGTTTCACACCATTTCAATTGGTATATGGACTAGAGGCCACTCTTCCAATAGAGTGTGATATTCCTTCTTTGAAACTTGTTGTATAACTATTACCCAATACCACCTTAGAGGAAGAACATTTCTTGTACTTAAACAAGCTTGATGAGATTCACCGAGATTATACCTTAGAAAATGAGGCACACAAATGACAAAGGAAATCTCAACACGACAGACCTGTTCAACCTCACTTTTTTAACAAAGGAGACCTAGCCTTGACTTATGACCAAAAACATGATAAGTTGGGGGCTGGAAAACTAGAGTCTATTTCGCATGGTCCTTATATTGTCAGTCGTGTCTTAGAGAAATGTGCTTATGAGTTAATAGATTATGATGAGATACCCTTGGAAGAGCCCCGCAAAGGCTCTACCTCAAAAAATATTATGCCTAGGTCATCTAGCATAGGTTCATTATAAAATTGTTTATAGAGTGTTGTGTGTTTTTCAAAAGTGTGGATGTAGTGGGAATACAAGATGTGTTTTTCACAACCCTACTTATATAGTCCTATGTTTAAATGGACTGATGACCACCTATACCGGCTTCACAGATGGTGATAATCGTTACACCTTGAATCTTGCGTCAACAGCCTGGGTGTTGTACTCTCCAACAGGTTATATGGTGAGTCCAGGGGTAACTTTTTTGGGTACCTCCACCAACAATCTCACAGAGTATCATGCGGTGATTGGATTGTTGAAGGAAGCCTTGGCTAATGACGTAAGAGAAATTAGAGTTTACTTAGACTAAGAGTTGGTATTACATTAGTTAAACTGAGTCTACACAATCTGAAACCCCCTACTCCTTCGTACTTTCTGAAGAGTTAGGATTTTATAAAGGTCTTTTGAGAAGGTCTCTTATCAACATATCCTAAGACATTTAAACGTTGTGGTAGATTCCTTAGAAAATTTTGTCTTAGATTGGTATCTTGCTCATAGTTAAATTCATTTTAACATAAAAATTCATTGGATTCATAGTAGGTATTCATTTATGCATCACATTTGCACACACATCTGTAAATAAAAGTTTTTCATATATATAAAAGGTAAAGCTGAGATACAAAAAGGACTGAAGCAACAAGCTTTTAGATCACCCGAAGTTTGGGACTATCATAGTTTCAAAATACATATACATAGAGAAAAAACAGAAGCTTCGAATATTTCAGTGTAAATACAATACAAAAATGAGGGATCCACTATGGGATAATCCTCATGCTCATGGTATCAAATCATGGCTCGAGCCACTCGATGGAGTGGCCTCCTGAAATGGCCTGAAACTCCTGCAGTCTGGTGCTGGTACCGCCTGGGTAAATCATCGATGGAGATATCATGAATCCCCATAGTCAAATGTTGTAGGTTCTCCTCGAGCTCCTCATCCTCCTATGTGCACCAGATCACCATCTCTCTGACTACTCCTCACCTCTCTATAGGCAAGTCTCCAGCTAGATGGAAAGGCCCTATATCTGCACAAGACTTTTTTTACACATCGTAGCATTACATCATAAAAATAAAATATAAAATTAAAAATACAGAAAAAACATGGATAATGTTATCTTTCTTACCTCGGTCTTCCCACTTCTCCCCATATGGGAATGGAAGGTTAGGATCATCTCTGAAGTCATTCCCCGTGTAGGGGTAATCCTCTACCATCAAAAGTTGGCTTCTCATCCGATGGAAAAATACCGACCCATAGGTAACTATGGGGCCTCCACCACCACCATGGCATGCCATGGCATCCACCCACCTGCTCATATGAGGATCCTCGGCATCCAACCTGCTCAGTGGAACTTGGGGTCTCATCAATGGTACCCTTTCCAAAAATAAATACACCACTATTTCCCTGTAGCTGAACTGCTTCAGCTCCCATCTCTTGCATTTGGTTAGCTGGTCCTTCAAACTTACCAGTAAACCCTTGCTTCAGTTGAATATCATAGGAGCCATGCACTCTATGGAATACATCATGTAGACCTGTGTAGTCAGGTGAGCCGATATAGTGCCTGCAACCTTTTCAATGGTGAAGGCCACAATCCTCAATGGCCTATCTATTATATGCTGGATGGGAATTTTCCCGCCTATTGAATGAGTCCCCACTGAGCAATGGTCATCTATCAAGTCATCTAAAAATTTCTCACCACCTCATGGTCCTGTCAATACTAGTGGTATTCCCTATAGGATAGACCAATTAAGAAATAAATGTCCTCTACATATATTGTCAAAGTGTGAATGCCAACCACAAAGTGTTGTTGATCTAGATCCCACATATGAATCATGTGCTCTAGCAAATGCACATTTGCTCTCATTCTGGGTATTCTGAAGAATTTGAGAATCCCACACTCACGGAGGGCCCTCAAAGTCATTGGGTCATTACTTGCTTGCAAGTCATCAAATTCGTGTTGTCTCTCCTTTACCATCTTGCCACTAGTTTTTCCTACAAAAGACAATTATGCATCTATCAGAAGCAAGTTTGGATCATTAAAAGAAGAAAAAAACATGGAGTTGGCTATTTATTAATTTTTTGGGATTCGCTGGACACTGGCGCACTATCTCTAGGAGAACAGAGCACCGACGTCGTTCCCCTTCATTGACAAACCGCCCTCACCGCACCTCCCGAAAGGGAAAAATGCGCTAGCCTCAATGTGCTTTGTCTCTTTGGGAAATTTCCCAAAAAACTTAAAAAGTGATCGCAAAAATAAAAAGTGCACCATGAAAAATGAAAGAATGAAGGTTAGCTCCTACGTGGTCCAAACGGTTCGAGCATAGACAGTCCATAACTCCCAGAATATTCAGTTGAAAATCAGGCTGTTTTCCCCAATTTCACTCTTCTACTATGGTAAAAATCACAATGGCAAAAATATTTACTATTCACCTCTTTTTATAGCAATTTTTGGTTTTTATTTTAAATAATAAATCAAAATATTTTAATTTTTAGGGATTTTACCATTCATTTTCTATAGGTTTTATAGTAAATTGATCCTAGCTTGATTCTTGAAGATTCTAGTTCGCATTTATGACGCATTATGGCTATGTTACGAGTTTCTTTCGTCTTTTTCACACTTTGGCCTAGGATGAAAAAGTACCAAGCATCATTGATACCTTTGACATGATCGTTAAAACCTAGTAAAAAGGTATCGAGTATACTTTTCTACTTTTTCAAACTCGTTAAAATTGGTTTATGAAAAATAACACCCCCTATGGAGTCACCTTTAATTTCTTTTTAGACTCCTTAAAACACGAAAAGATTGCTAAGTGAACTTGATACGTTCACGCTTGTAAAATTATTTGAATGATTGTCTAGTTGGAGGTAGGTTGTCTCTTTTTTGGATTTATTAGACCTATTTATGAAAAAGGAACTGTTATCTCCCAAAAAAATTAGTCTTCAATAGGTCAAACTCATAAAAATTATTTTTTGCATAGTGAAGAAGATTTCAAGGCACATTATGAAATATTTTTGTATGTTTAACAAAGTTGGAACGCCTTGTGCTCTGTTTTGCCATAAAAATCAAAGTTTAGCTTTCGGTGGCTTAGGAAAAGTTTTCAACAGTTCATTATCCATCGAAAATCCTAGCTTTCGGTAGCTAAAAATTTGGACGCAGGAGTACATTAACCACCGAAAGCTCATTGACTCCATTTTTAATAAAATTTTGAAAAGCAGCTTTCAGTGGCTTAGGTGAACTTTTCAATAGTTCATTAGCCACCGAAAAGCTTGGCTTTTGGCAGCTAAAAAACTGAATCCAAGATTAACTTAACTACCGAAAGCGCCAAAAGAGGGAAACGGTTAGCATATCCATCGAAATCAAACCTCGTCAGCATGAGGAACGTCATGATCAAGCACTTAACCGCCGAAAAGACTGGGGACTGCAGAAAAATCATGAGTTGGTGAATAAGAGGTCATTATTAAACCGAAGTGACTGATAGAGACCAAAACCCTAGATACCCTCCACCTGTCCCGTGACTACAGTCAAACCACCACGAAACATCAAGTTCTAGTTAAAATGATTGTTGCGCTGGCCATCTCACGGTTCTCATCATAACTGACTGTCCCACTAATCAAGTACCAATTAATGATCAGCCCCTAAAAATCAGCACCCTCTCCTCAATTCGTTCCACATTTCCTGCATGCATTCTCACTGAGCTAAGCACTCTTTGGATCCAGCATTGTAGTATCTTTCCCTAGGGTTTGAATTTCAATTTTGCAGGAGCAGAAGAACATTTAAGAAGATGAAGAGAGGAGGAGGGACCTCTCAAAAAACTCAAAACACAGGTTTTCGTGGCTAAGCGTTGTTTCAAAATGGTTTCTAAGCCACCAAAAGCAGACTTTCGGCAGCTAAGACCGAAATTTCAGGGCTCTCCAAGCCATCGAAATTGGCGTTTTACTATGAAAAGGCATCATTTTAAAACGGTGATTCTAAGCAACTGGAAAATGATTTTGCAAAACGCTCAAATTTTTTTGTTCCTAACATGTCATAAAACAATAACCTCTCTCATTTTTCCTACAGGTGTTGCATATCGGGAGAATAAAATCCATCTCTGATCCCTAATGTTCGGATCTCATAATTTCCCTGTTTGAAACATGTTTTTTAAATACATATCTTGGGAAAATAAAAATGAATTCAAAAAAAATAAGAGAGGTTTTTTCTCAAAAAAAACCAATATACAAAAACCTCTTTCAGTTTATACATAGGTGTCACATATTTGGAGAACCAAATCCATCTCTGAGCCCCAGTTTTCAGCAGTTTGGCCAAATTTTTGGGGCAAAAGATGACATGTCAATCCTCTAGGTGGAATTTTCAACCTCATCTATTAGTCCATGAAGATTTACTACAGATGTAGGAGAAGTTTAAACACCAGATAGAAACATACTCAACCTACCTCACTCAGACTCTGAAGAAGAAGAAGGGAAGGAAGTTGACCTAAGAAAGTAGGTTGCAGCAGAACATGAGGATTTTCCCTCACCTACACCAAAGGAAGGTCAAGATGAACCAATGGCAGAGACTTCCTCAAGAAAACCTAGGTCCCAAAGAATCAACCAGCTATTAGGGCAAATATATTAACTAGAGGTCTTAAATAGAGAGATCAAAAGAAATAATGCAAGATTAACCAAGAAAAATACTGAATTGCATAATTCTATTGTAGAAATGAGAGGGATGTATATCTTGCAGCATAAAAAGAATCTGAGATTAATGAAGGGCAACTCCAAGCTCTATAGTATGATCATACTATCGAGGTTGTAGAATAAAAACTCAAACCCTAGATCTCAAGCTCACCTTGTGCTAGAAACCCTAGTAGAGGTAGCAATAAGCCTTCAGGACCCAGAGGTAGCCCATGATGTTGCTGATATTCCAAATCTTATGCAGGTTGAAGAAGTACCAGAAGGTCAGGAGTGAAGTTGTAAAAGGTTGATTAAAGATTAATTAAATTTTGCATAAAACAAAGCTTTTGGTGGCTTAGGAGAACGCAGCAGTTGTTCATTAGCCACCAAAAGCAGAGCTTTCGGCAGCTTACATGCCCAGAATTTTGTTTCCTTAACCACCGAAAGCACAAAAGGGTAGAAAAACATGCTTCCATAGAGAACCAATTTTGATGGGTACAAATACCTCAGGGGTGAATTATGAAGCTGAAAATTGATTAAAGGCACCGGTGGAAGGGGTCTGTTCCAGTTTTAAAGGTGCCATCAAGGTGAAATGGGTCGCAAACCCTATCTTCTTTTGACAAACCGTGACTTATCTGTCAGATAAAAGGTCATAGCTCTACTTCAGTGATCACTAAAGTTATCAAAGAGTTCAAGGAGTGAACAAGTGTTAGAGTTAGATAGGTTAGCACTTAAATTAGGGTTTTTGACCTAATTTTGAAAAAACGGTTATTTTATTTATTTTTTAGTAAATCAGATCCAACTTTTGAGGATTTGAAATAAATTTGTAAAGGCTATAAAGCCTAAGACCTATGTTGAAGCAAGGGTTCAACTTCGGAGATTTTTAGACCCTTATTGTTATCAAGTTTCTCATATTATTCATCATTTAATATAAGCTCTTTTGCCATTATATGTTCAGGTCCCATTTCTTTTTTGTTCCATACTTGTGCTTGAATGTCTAGTTCAGGTTTATTATTTTTATCTAAACACTAGATAGTTGGCATCCTATATCTGTGTTGATAAGTTGAATTGCAAGTACCTTTCCTTGTTATGATTAGCCATTCATATGTGATTGCTTTATATATGAATCTGCCAACATAGTAAGTTCTCCATTTATTCACCTTATTATCAACCCTCTAAACATTGGTGGTTAGAAACCTTATATTTTGATTGAGTTTTATGCATGTCTTGAGTGTGTGAAGTCCTTTAGCTCATCCGAATTTATCCATTTAGAAAACCATTAAAAAATTGAAGTTACTAGGCATCCTCAAGTTGCAACCTAGAGGAGTTTCTTGGAGAGCTAACAGGAACACTCTAGTTGATCTCATCTAGAAGAGTTCTCTTGGGCATTATTTTATACCTTTTTGGGCCCTAAAGACTAAATCATACGAAAAATGACCTTTTGGAGTATCCTTCTTTTTTCATTCAGACTCTCTAAACATGAATGGTACCAAGTTAACTTTCAATGGATTCGTTACATTAAACACTGAGAGACTCTCTTTTGGGAATGAACCTCTCCTTTCTCAGGTTTGTAAAATCTATGAGAATGGACTCATTATACAATGAGCTACAACGAGTGTTTGTTACCCTCTTTGAACTCGTAAAAATGAAAAGAGGCACGCATCCTTCGTGATGGGGAAATTAAGGGAATGGAGAATATCTTTTCATTTGGATCAATGGAAGCTCACAGTCCACCTTTGAACATGGCACTTGTCCGCATTTTCATTTTCAAATAGTTGGGTATTCATCTTGTCACCGAGTCGACCCATTTTCATGAGTCACCTAACTCCTTTGAGTCAATTCAAAGAACGTGTCCCCATATCCTTGCATTACAACTGGTTTTTGTCTCGCCAAGTCAATGCTTCCAAGTCATTTGTCATGCCATGATTTGTTCAAAGGGTGTCTCTTCTGCAATCCACCTCGTCGGTAAATTTACCTTCCTGCAAATTTAGTCGTATCTGAGCGAGTTTCATGGTTTTTTTATCGCTTCAAAATCAACTCCTGTTCCATGTTTCATGTCGATGATGGGGGAAACATCATGTCCCTCCTTCAGTGAGTCTGTTCTTGTCAACTTCAGCACCTCATCCAAGAATTTGACTTAGAAACCAAGTCAAGTACCTTGAATCCTGCATGCCTCAATGGTATGTTTCCTCACTTTCTATAGTAGGTTTTCATCAATGACCTCTGATTGAAATATTCTATCCAGTGTTCGACTTCAAAACCTTTATTCACACTTGGGATAATGTACTGCGATACCTTGTGGACCATTGACATCAATGGTGATTTCCCTTGCACTCGTTAACAGTATACATCAATGTCTGGTAATCAAGTGGTTTCTACCATGTTCGACATCAAGAAATCTATTCACATGGCTAGAATCGTATTGTTTGGGGATTGGAATGAAGACCCTGAGTGGTTAGGCATTCATCTGGATAAATTCCTATTCTCAGGTTGTGACAGAGGATTATTTGAAGTCATGACATGGATCCACATTGTATGTTTGATGGATGTGTCTAGTATTGAGTTCGGGTAACATGGATCTACTTTTTATTTTCCGCGGCCATGTTCTATTTTCAACATTTTTTATCATGGATCTATAGTATATTTTTGGTAGCCATGACATAGTCATCCTCATGGATCTGCAATGTATTGGTTCGCGGACATGATTGAGTCAAATAAGTTAGTTACTGGTCTTATATCGATTGTGATCTCATCTCTCTTTGCCTCTAATACCAGATCGATTCTAACAAAGTATTTTACCTATCACATCCTTCTAGCTTCATACTTTGGGGGGCATTCTATTGCACTTGAAATATACACTGATGCCTAACACCCTTCAAAGCACTTGGGCAAGGATTCTTTTGGAAATTTTTTCCCACTCTTAAGTTGGTTGGTGCACTTTTCCTCTTATGAAAGAGCACCAAAGAGGGTTGGAACACCTTGTCCATTGGCATTAGGTGCCATCGACACCTTTACCCTATTTACAAAGAGCGTCGATGCATATACCCTCACTGTAAGAAGCGTCAGTAGACTTGAAAAGGGAAAAAGAGAAGTTTCAATAATCTTATAGGAAAAATATCTCGTGGAGGATGTTCCTATCTATTAGGGAGAGTTGACAATCGACCTCCTAGCCCATAGGGATCATCCCCTATCCTCTTCCCAAAATATCTCATATCATATGAGCCTCCCTTGGCTTATAAAAGAAGGCTTCATGAACTATGTGAAGAAGGACCAAGGAGAGCATGCTTTTGTTGTTGGATTGAAGTCTGGTATTGAGGCAAAGTTGAGTGAGTGTTGTGAACAAAGATCTTTGTGTGAGTGAAGAGTTTGTGAGTGTGTCAAAGACCTTGTGGAGACAAAGCTATTGACATCAAGGCTTTGGTTGTAGCTTTCTCTTTTCATTTGATTAATACAAAAGTGTTTCCCTTTCCCATATATGATTTGTGTGAATATCAATCATTTATTATTAGATTCCTTGATCACTAATATGCATTGTTGATCTATCTTGTTAATTTATCTTGTTACTCTTATCTTTTTGTCTTGTTTCTGATGCTTCTTTACAAGTATTATAGATTGCATGAAGAACAGTGAAACGAAGACCAGAATGTTTGGATATGAGGTAAAAGAGTTATTTTATTCAAGTAGATTAATTATCTAGGGGAAGGATATACTTTTGTGGTTTTTTGTTCTAGACTTGTACCATACAGGCTAGAGGAACAAGTAGTGTCTGCACTAGTTGAAGGATTCCTACAAACAAATATTTCACCATGACTTAACAAATGTTAATATACATGTGTTACAAAATACCAATCCATAAAAGATAATGTAGAAAGTTTAGCTTTATAATGTTAAAAAAATGCATCCACTAAGCCATATCCTATGATTAAAAAAACATTTAGCCACATTAAGAAGAACACTAAGCCATATCCTGCGATTTAAAAACATTTAGCCTGGTTGAGAAGAACTCTAACAAGTAAGGATCTTTTGTTTTTAATTGGGAAAAACATATGAATAAAATAAACCCTAAGTCAATCATCGTAAACTTACTACAATCCCCAATTGGCTTTTTTGAAGTTAAAAAAAACTTATATATATATATATATATATATATATNGTGTACTATCTCATAATAGAACCACTTTAAGGCTTAAACCATAATCCAGAAACAACTTTCTAAAAGTTTAGAAAGACATCCAAGTATTACCTGACATACACCTCTACTCTAAAATGTTGGATGTGTCATATATGCTACATGATGATCACCACATAGACTATAAGTTAACCACCTAAAACGCATAAAAAAAACTTTTGGAGATCACATATCCATTTTGAAAATTTTCAAAACTTTAAAGACCTTGAAAAGAATTCCTATAACGCCTAGATCCTTATATAACATTAAGCCAAGTCTCCCAACTATGTTGATATGACATTCAGATCCATTACACAAAAACTTCAGAGATGTTTAAGCTCTCTCAAAAACTGCTTAATGAACACAATTGATTTACTATCTCACCTTCCCTCCACCACATAATACACACATTTGATCCTTGTCCTCCTTCCCTCCAGCGTGGAGTGCACACATTTGATCCCTTATCACATTTAGTCCTTTGTTCTCCCTTTTTAAGAAGTTAGAGAAGTGATCCCAAATTAAAATTGTATAGTTGGAACAAGTTTACGATTAGTGGATGTGGCACCCTTCTTCAAATATTATATTACATTGTCCACAATACCTTTCATATCTAAACAAGAGGTGCCTTCTAATTATTAGCCCCTTTCATATCTAGACACTAAGTGCATGCCTATTTATTAGCTTGTTGTTGATGTTTTAACTATCTCCATTAAACTAAAAAATTAAAAGAAACCTGTAATGAATTGGCAATGGCATAAAAGAAGGGGTGACCTCCACACTCGTTGTTGATGTTTTAACTATCCCCATTAAACTAAAAATTTAAAAGAAACCTGTAATGAATTGGCAATGGCATAAAAGAAGGGGTGACCTCCACAGAATGTTATATTTTGTGGTCCACCATCCTCGCACAGCTGAGTTAGTGAGTAGGATAAAAAACGGTATCCTTATTTTAATTGTTGATTTCATCCATTCAATGGGCAAAGGGCAGACTGTCCTTGCCCATTGGACAGAGAGAATCAGCAATCGAGATATACTCGGTATAAAAAACAACTAAAATGACCCATTTTTCCAGGGGGTTGGGGGCGTTTTGGTTAACTCTTATACTGATCCCTCGGTTGGCCTAACAAATTCCCTCACACGAACTTGTCTAACCAGTGAATCATTCACGTGATAATAAATAAATATGCCACCAGCTACATTATCAAGCAGAGAGGAGGTCCCCAAAACTACTCATATTCATTATTTTTAGTTTTAGTTTTCATGTGTAAGTCAAGCCTTCAAAACGACGGCTCAGCGGCGCCCTACCACCTGAGCTTGTTAAGGATGGCCCTACCTACCCTTTCTACCCTCAGCCAGTTTCGATCTCAGGGCTTGGATCCTCAACCATTTCGGAGCATTATGAGTTCCACGAGTTCTAAGCGTGCAAGGCATGCATCTATTTCTTCGCTGCAAACAACCAAATCAGATGAGCATGAACCAGGCTGTGTTGTTTCTGAGTCTGATATAGAGTTGGCTGCCAATTCTCTAATGATGTTTGCCAACGCTGAAGATAGATCCATAGTCCTCTCAAACCCACAAGAGCTGGTGGCCATTGAAGAGCCCATCAACTCATTCAAACTGGAGAGACAGAAGAAGAGGACCAGAACCAAGAAACTCTTGGATGCTCATTTTGATTCTTGCGCGGATCAAGAAATGAACTACAAGTGCAAGACATGCAGAATGAAATTCTCTACATTTCAAGCTCTGGGTGGCCACAGAACAAGCTGCAACAAGAAGTTCAAATCCTCTTGTGATGGCTCCAACAAGATGCATGAAGAGATTGAGGATCTGGATCAAGAGATAATCAACTTATGAGAGTGATCTTCGGTTTTTTGACAGGTCTTCTTTTCTCCAGGATAGACCGTCACTTCAAATGGAGACGAGCGATGAAGGTTGGGGTAATAGGGCCAAGCCTGGTCATGAATGCTCTGTTTGTTACAGAGTTTTTTCAAGTGGGCAAGCTTTGGGTGGCCACAAACGGTGCCATTCAGTTCCTCCTGTTGCTGTTCCTGTTGGATTAGACAATTCTCCTTGTCTGTCCACCATATATCATTGGCATGTCAAAGCTGATGGGCTTCTTGATTTGAACATGCCACCTCTTCTTGAGGAAGAAGATTATTGGATTGACAACGACTAGTTTAATAGGAAGTGGCGTTCTCTGACGACATCAAGTTAGAAATGATGAAGATGAGAGAAAATTAGGAAGCATAACCAGATTGAGCAGAGGCTGGCCAAAATAGTGTAAGTAGAGCTCATTGGAAGTTGCAGTCTAGGCTTCTATCGTTCATTTTTTCTTTTCAGTTTCCTCCTTGCTGTGCAGAGTGTTTATCCAGAATTGTCCCTGTACATTAATCAAATAGCAGAGTTATTCATCAATGGCATCACACATTTTTTAAAAGGAGTTTTTAATTTTAATTACTACTTACAACTTACAGTTGTTATTTGTTCTCTTCTTACAAGCAATTAAATTGTGGCTATTTATTCTCTTCTTACCAGCAATTAAATTGTGGCTTCATAAGTGTGTACGCAAGTGTCATAGTTATCACATATAAATTCAAAGATTTTTTATATTTATTTATTTGATATTTAAAATTTGAAACTTAAATTTTAGATTTTTTATATTTATTCATTTGATATTTAAAACTTGAAACTTCTACCATATAGTAAATTTTAATACACCTATAAATTTATTTTAATACACCTATAAACATCATATAGTAAATTTTAATACACCTATAAATTTATTTTAATACACCTATAAACATCTTATTGATTTGTGGCTATTTATTCTCTTCTTACCAGCAATTAAATTGTGGCTTCATACGTGTCTACTCAAGTGTCATAGTTATCACATATAAATTGTGGCTTCATAAGTGTTTACTCAAGTGTCATCACATATAAATTCAAAGATTTTTTATATTTATTTATTTGATATTTAAAATTTGAAACTTCTACATATAATAAATTTTAATACACCTATAAACATCTTATTGATTTGTGATGAGATAGACTTTAGAAGTTATTAATATTTAAATAACCAGTAGTTTGAGAATCATTTTAAATAAATATTTTTGCTCATATTTTATATTTTAATATTTAATTAAAATATTTTATCATATAAATATTTCAAACCCTTCAAAATGAACATAATTTAATTTTTTATAATATTTAAAATTTTAATTAATTTTTCTATCATTAATTCTTTAACCATTTTTCATAATTTTTCAAAAGTTTTTTACTTTTTACTATATTATTAATTTTTAATCATTTCTATCTCGTCCATTTCTCTATTTTAAACATTTATATGGATAATATTAACATAGATCCATAAAGCACCCAAAGGGATCCGTTTTGTTGAGGTGTAATGTTTCTAAAAGGTTTTAAACTGGAGAAATTGGATCCCTCTCTTGTTTCATAGTTATGAGTTTAATTTTTTTAAGGTACACATGGATTTTTTAATTACTTTTGATAGAAAAATTATTTATGAGCCAACATGAATTTTTTAATTACTTTTTATTTTGTATAATGTAACTTTAAGTAACCTTATTTATAACTTATTTTTCTTTTTAAAGTGGTTGATAATATTGTTCTTATGGCTAAAAGTCTCTATAGTTTCGACAAAAAAATAAAAATTCAAAAAGAAAAAATCTTTAATACAAATGATTGTTGACATTCTATCATAACTTGAAAAATATCACATACAAATTTCATGTATGGCAACAACACCATAGAGAGAAAGTTACTTCGTACAAATATCTGAGAATGAATATACATCACAAGCTTAAATTGAACCATAACATTCAGAAAATGAAAAATGAAGGGTGAAAAACTTATTATGGACTTGAAAACAATTGTAAATCAACCGACCTTCTTCTTTAAGATAAGAAGAAACCCCTCTTTGAGACTCTCATCACTCATCTTATCTTATATGCTTGTGAATTTTGGGGCTGCAACATCTCTAGAGAAGTGTGGAGAATGATAGAGAAATCCAAAAGCATTTCATAACTTATAATGTCAAAATCAAAGGCAATACACCTTATCCTATCCTCATAGAAGCAACTCCCCCCCATTGAGAGCATGACTGTGACTAGGTACATAATGTACAAGAAAAAGATAATCAAGATAGGAGACATGAGGCTTTCTAAGATTGATTCTATCTCCATTCAAGACCACCTGCAACTTAAGTGGGGTTTGAATAAAGATGCAAAGTCTTGGATAAATCAAAGTTGAGGAAGATGTCACTTTGCATAATATTGATAATATTAAAAAAAGTATTACATCTAAATTTAAGGACAAGTTGTGGTGTGGTAAAGAAGTAGATGATAAGTTAAAATTAACATACTATGAAGAATTGCTCAACATTAATTTAAAAGATAAAAATTATCTCTATGTTTTAACTAGCGTAAAGAAGAAAAACAACATTGCTAAAATAAGGACAAACTCGCACAAGCTTCATAGTGAAACAAGGTGGTTGACAAATCTTAAAATGTCGAGCGATGAAAGAATTTTTCATATTTTCCACACTAAGAGGGTTAAAAATGAAAATATGATTTTCTTAGAATGTCCCATGTACACCCAAATTAGATTGCAATTTCAAAAAAAATGTTACAATACCAACCTTCCTAACCTTTTAAGTCATCAAAACTATAATGATTTATGAATGCTTGTCTTAAATCCTTTTTAGTACAAAAATAAAACTCTAAATCATGATTCCTTACCTTTTCAAAGTTTGATAATCCAAAATTGGCCTCAATAAACATTAATAATCATCAACATTATGCTTTTAAAACATAAGGGATTGTGTCCACTTTTTTTAGTGTCGTTCCATTGAATGCTTAAACTATCATTATCATTAATTTAAAAAAATAAAAAAAAACTTGTCAAACCATTTAGTACTTATATCTAAATATAATTTACTTTTCAAACAATTTGGTGACACTATTACCATAAGTGATGCACAATTTGGGGATTAAAATAACCATTTGAGTATTCCCTCTTCTGTAAAATTTATAGAAAGTGGTCAGCTTTTGGTCGAGAATGGGTTCTTTCTTCAAAGTATGTAATTGAAATAGAACATAGAATAAATAGAGATTATTTGAATGTAGAAAACACTCTTCATTATATTAACCCGCAGGAGTGTAGACTGACTAGTGATAGAGATAATTGCTAAGAAATCCTTGCAACATCATGGGATAAAACCTCAACTTACCCATTGTTATATCCCAAAAATGGCACTTCTCCGTCCATGACGACATTTACATGTTTTATTGCATGATGACAATTATATGACGATGCTTCATGAAAGTTACCGTTAGTCACCCAAAATACACATGTGTATGGAAGGGCCATATCAGGAGTTATGTAAGTCCGTTTAACCTATTTTCTTAACCATTGGAAATGTAACAGACTAAGGAACAACTTTCCAGAACCAACCAACTCCTAAAAACTCTTGGAAATACCATGAAAATTTCCTTTTTTGAACCATATGCGAGTTGTCAGCGGGAAACCTTTGTTTTTCAACTTTGTATACA
The DNA here is from genome assembly GCA_001517045.1 of Pseudotsuga menziesii. Lineage (NCBI taxonomy): Eukaryota > Viridiplantae > Streptophyta > Pinopsida > Pinales > Pinaceae > Pseudotsuga > Pseudotsuga menziesii. The sequence goes on from LPNX010754988.1 coordinate 171,127, forward strand.
TGACTTGTCAATGGTAAACCTGCATATATCCCGTAAAGTGGAAAACAATATATTCTCTAAATTTGGGTGGTTTGGGTGGTTTTGGAACTGCCTCCTCGGTTGTAACTAACCTATCCTCGACCCCAACTCTTCAAATTTCTATATAAGAGAGGGAGAGAGGACCACGAAGAGGACTTAGCCTTTGGTATTATTATGCTAGTGAAATTGGGACTCTCATCCCCCCCTGCCCCCCACCTTTTTCCTATCCATCATATACCTTTTATGCAGAGCTTGGAGGATGAGAATCATGGAGGAGACAAGCAGGAGATCTAGGTTGAAGGTTCCGCGAGGTGCCTTGCATGAGGAGAAGGTATATCTTGTACTTCTTCCATTGATTAATAAATATTTGATGTCTTCCCTTTCCAAATAATTGTGCAATGAATGTTGAATCTCATTTTTTGATCATATGTTAATTAGGGTTTCATATAATTTTGATTACCATTTCTTTATATGTGGTCAAATTGGTTTGAGGAAGGTTTGATGTTTGTTTTTCAGGTCTCTTGGTTGGAGAGCAAGAAGAGGGACCAAGGAGAAAACTTGGATCAACCTTCAATGCATGAGGTATAAACCCTTCTAACCCATTAAACCTTGTTTAAATTTATACTTGCAAAGTCTTATACATCAGTTTGTAAACCCCTAATATGTTGGTGGTCTCAACCCAAACCATAGAAAATATTCCTACCCATGCCCCATGCTTGCAGGCTATGTGGGTGCACCTAGGGGTATAGTGGTAGCATATGTGATTGGACCCCTGGACCTCGTGTCACATGAGTACCAATCCCTCCCCCATTGTCGATTCCTCTAGTACAAAAAAAGGCATCGTGGATGTAGACTGATTGGCAATAGACTGTATTGTTAAGACACTCCTTGAAACGTCATAGGTTCAAACCTCGACTTACCCATGCTCCATGCTTGTAGGCCGTGTGGGTGCACCTAAGGGTATACTGGTAGTGTACATGATTGGAACCCTGGACCCCATGTCACATAAGTACTAGCCCCACCCCAATTTCTTATTCCCCTAGTACAAAAAAAGTTGTGCATTATATATATGGAGTTATTATGGAAAAATAGAAGTAAATGTAAATTAATAAGGTTTTTTTATTCCTCGAAAAAAAACATAATTTTATTAATAACATAAAATTATATTTTTATATGTATTTCCAACATACATTTCCAAAGATGTCCAAAAACAAGAGTTCCATATATGCCTTGCATAGTATGTCTGTAGAGAACAGTCATCATACTTTGTATTTCAAAGAAACCTCCATTTCATGACCACCTTCAGCATTTCCAAATATAAACGACAAAAATACTATAACAATCAACAAAAAATATAAGAAGAACTATGAATCAATTTTAAATTGGTCTTTGCATGTTCGCAAAATCCTTCACAAGAATATAATGATTGATCCTAATTTTTATATGCCTCCATCCTGCTATGGAACTGTATTTTCCTCCTCCTCTTCTATGAATGGTCATTGGTAGTATTGGAGAGATTGATCTTGTTGTTGTTCCATTATTTTAAATTTTCCTTTACCAAGATGAGTACCTTCCTTCAATAAGGCATATGACTCCTTGTTCTGTTCCTTGTATACATGATTACAGGAAAGAGAGTTAATTTTTTGGCAATGACATGAATTTCATTCAACAGGGGAGCAAGACAAATATTTGTGCATCTATGAGCCTTTCTGAAACAATTTATAACAAGCATTGAATCTCCAAACACCTGAAGATTTCTGCATTATTTTTCTAGTCCAAACAACAATAAGACTTTCAAGGCAAATAATTATGCATAGTTGTTGGTTCCTTCTCTGAAGCCTAGGGAAATTTTGAATAAGTGTTGATTTGATAATAAAATAACTGCACCCCCTCATACATGGTTTCATCTTGTTCTGACACACCATCAAAATAGGCACATGCAATTTGTTTATTAATTTTCCATTCTAGACCTTATAATTGCAGGCTCATTCATTTCCTGTGGAAAGAAGGATAGTATATTTAGGCAATTTATAGCTAGCTATAAATTCTGGAATCATATGTTTTTCAAAGAAGATTTGGTTATTTCTAGCAATCCACAAGCCATAGTTCTTTTATCAGTGTAAGAACTCTCTAAGACTAGAATAGATCATTTGATATCCACTATTGGAGAGCATGTTTTAAGGAATTTCCATTCCATATTAGATCCATGTCAATCCTTTTTTAGCACCCTTTCCAAACCAATATTATAAAAAGACATAATACAAATATGTGTGCCATTGATTCCTTTACTGAATTACATAAAGTGCACCAATTCGGACCTTCAAAACAATGTCTTTCGAGATTGTCCTAGGTTGGGATCTTGTTTTGTCATGGTGCACCACATCAAGAACTAAGCTTCCAATGGACATTAAAACTTCCAAACCATTTTCTACCGCCATTGAGTTTCCCTATCTTGAAACTCTGTACTAAGCTGAATATATCCTTGCTTTGGAGTATATCTTCTCGAGGGAGCCAAATCCCATATGAGCTCATATCCCTCCTCCTCCCTGATCCTAACACGACCATCCTTGAGTGCAACAATATATTGGTTCCATTGGTTTCTTTTTTGGTATGATATATTGTATATTACTAAAATTCATTTTGTGTATAAAAATGGCGTAAATTTTATATGTGCTAAATGCATGGCACATGGAAATATGAAAGTTCCCGCATGAGTGCATAAATATTATTATGCATGTGTGTTTTTGACTTTATGTCTCATGAAAAAATTTATTCTTCTGCTAATTTATCTCTATGTCTCACTGTCTCACTCTCTCTTTATATATATATATATATATATATATATATATATATTATGTCTGACAACTGAGATTGTGAAATATGGGTATGGAAGAATATGTGAAAATATTTCTGGAATTACTAAGTTATGTTGATTTCATCCACGATGAAAAGGTTAAGATTCAATGATTTCTCAGTGGTTTACCAACATTCTACAAATACCATATAGCTTATGATGAACCTCACACTTTGAAGGAATGCATTAGGAAAGATAAATGTTTGTATGAGCAAGGTAAAAACAGACAAGATGTGCATATGGTTTGGAAGGGTAAACTGAAAGATAAGAAAGACCAATCGAAAAAGGGGGTTTTAAGTGTCTTGATGTTAAGAATGATCTATATAATTCTTTCAAATAGCTCGCTTTCAAAGGTCAATCAAGAGTGACTGAGTCTACAAGACAAAATCTTGGAAATGTGGAGATGACCACTACCTCAACAATTGTCCTGAAAGCATAAATAGAGAGGCTAATATCTATAATGTGTAAGATGCTTATATAGTATAATATGTTCTTCGAATCATTCCTCACATTTACACAAATTTGGACAATTTTTAGGTAGACCACCAATCATCAATGATTGAAATTGAAGGTAAAATAAATAGTTTTCCAATTTAAATTTTAATTGATTTCGTAGCTTCATACAGTTATGTAGTGCTAATCTTGTTGAAAGATGAAATTATTGAGTAGTAAGATGCCTAAGAATAGAATGGTACAATTGGCCACTTAAAAAGAAAGGAAAATTACTTCCATGGTTAAAGGTTGTTGTTTGGAAATGCATGTGTGTCATAACAAAGATGATTTGGATGTCATACCACTTGGTTCATACGATGTGCTAATCGGAATGGATTGGATGGAAAATCATTTTGAAATTCTAGAATTCCATAATAAAATTATCAATTACATGGATGAGGACAAGAATATAGTTCAAATAAACAGTATTCCAAGACCAATTTCCTTAGACATATTTCAGCCATGCAGATGAAGAAAAGTTTCAAAAAGGGGTTCCGGTTGTATTCTATTCATGCAAATGAAATGACAACTGGAAAAGAACCAAGATTTAATGAACATCCAATGTTGAAATATTTTTTTAATATGTTCCAAGGCATACCCGAGCTACCACCATAGAGATACATTGACTTTACAATTGGTTTGGTTCATGTAATTGTGCCAACATCAAAATATCCTTACAAAATGAGTACTCCGCAACTGAGGGAATCACAACTGCAATTGGAAGAGTTGTTAAATAATGGTTATATATAGTTGAGTGTGTCACCATGGGGAGACCCACCTCTATTTGTACAAAATAAGGATGGTACACTTATATTGTGAATGGATTATAGGAATCTGAATAAAGCTACAATCAATAACATGTATCTACTACCAAGGATTGATTACCTTTGTTATCAGTTGAGAGGGGAAAACAAATCCAAGATTGATTTGAGATTAGGGTATCGCCAAGTGCACATTAAATATGGGGACATGAGAAAAACAACTTTTAGATCTAGGTATGGGAATAATGAATATACAGTACTACCTTTCAGATTGAAAAATTCCCTAGCCACATTCACATGTCTAATGAATGGTGTGTTTAAAAATTCCTTGACAAGTTCATTATAGTGTTCCTGGATGATATTTTGGTATATTCCAAATTTGAACAACATCATGAAGAGCACCTTCGGATTAATTTATAGATCATGAGATAAAATAAACCATATTCCAAGATTAGAAAATGCTTATTCTATCAAAATAAGTTGTTGTATTTGGGTCATATTATCTTCGAAGAGGGAGTAGCAGTGGAGCCAACAAAGGTAAAACCCATACAAGAATGGTCTACTCCGAAAAATTTCACGGAAGTAAGATCATTTATGGGGATGGAAGCTTATTATAGAAGATTCATAGAATCTTTCTCTTGGGTTTCAAATTCAATTACATCATTACAAAAGAAGGGTGTGAAGTTCATATGGAACTATAAGTGTGAAGATAGCTTCAAACTCTTGGAAGATTTACTCACATGTGCTCCAATATTAAGAAAATTTTGATCCGGGCAAAGAATATGTAGTATGTATAGATGCATATTTGGAAGGACTCAATCGAGTTCTGATGCAAGATGGGCATGTAATTTTTTATGAATCAAGGAAGTTGAAGGAGCGTGAAAATAACTACTCTACTCATTATTTGGAGTTAGCTTCCATAGTTCATTCCCTCCAAATGTGGATACATTATTCATGGGAAACAGGTTTGAGTTAAATATGTTAAAGAAATGTAACTTCGAAATATATTCTATTTTGTATTATTATTGTTATTACCCCTTTGATATATGTTGTTCCTTCGATTAGGGATTTCATTGATGTAATTGGTCATGTAAAGTCTTGAGGTAAAACCTCTGTTGTAAGTCAAGTCACTAGTACCCACAAAAGTATTATTAAAATTTATTTTTTATTCTCCCAAGGCTAGTTGTGCCTGATTGGGAGGAGAAGTCGTCCTTGTTGGGTTATTATACTTCTCCACTAATCAATATAAATAGGGGAGGCACCTCGCTCATTTGGATACACACAGAACTCAAGCAGTTGTGCTAGAGAGAGGAGAATCAGTCCATCTAGAAGAGAGGAAGCAGTATAGTCTTGTTCTTTGGATCTTACATTGTACTTAGGTAAAATATATATAGAGGAAGTTTTGCTAGGTTTTCTTCCCAATGAGGGTTTCCCAGAATAAATATTTGTGTTCTATTTTGTTTTGTTGTGCTTTTCATTCTTTCATTGATCCTTTGCTCTATTTGAAAAGAAAAATTAACATGGTATCAGAGCTAACCTGAAAGACAACATTGTGCAACAACTCATCCTGCAATGCAACAAGCTAGGGTTCACTTTTACAAATACCTCCCTCCATAGAGAAAACATAAAAGAAGGTCCATTCAACTTTCCCTAGGATGGTGCATCTTTCTGTCGAAGTAGTTTTTCATTTGGATGATCTTCACTTTTTGACCTATCACTATCATCGGGAGAAACTATGACATAAGTTTTTTCAAGGTTTCATCCTCATATTATAGAAAATCAAGATACCGTCTAGATCGCCTTAGGGAGGCACATCTTTTCCTCCTCTCAGATATACAAGTGATATTAGCTGGAAAAGTAGGGTTTTCGAGTCAAACACTAGGTCATCCTGAAGTCGGTTCTAGAAAAAGTATTCAAATTTGTAAGTAATATATTATATATTTCCATTTGACGTTCTCATTCATTTAAATATGACAAACAGTACCAATCTAGATGAAAATATTGAGGGAGAAGAGAATTTCAGAGCATTGAAGTATATAATTATGCTCATCCTTGAAGAGCATGACCTAGATGGATACATCAAAGAAGAGAACAAGGAACCAAATGGAGAAGAGGTAAAATCCAAGAAAAAAAAGGATATGATCAAAGTCAATAGGATCATAGCTAACTCTATTAAGGGTTACTTAATCTCCTAAGTGTCCTCAAAGAATACTCCAAAGGAAGTGTTTGATGCACTAACCAATATGTTTGAAGGGAAAAACATCAATAAGAGAATGACCTCGAGAAACAAACTTAAGTGTGTGAAGATGCATACGGCATAAACCATTTAGTCATACTTCTCCATAGTATCTCAGATTAAAGAAAAATTACAATCCATTGATGACATGGTAGAAGAAGTTGAAGTTGTGATGACCACTCTAAATGGTCTTCCAAGAGAATAGGATTCCTTCATTAAAGGAATATGTTCTAGAATAAATCTAACAAAATTTAATAAGCTATGGGAGGAATGTGTATAAGAAGAAACCTAGGTTATAAAATAGAGAAGAGAAGTTAAATGAAGATGAAGATAAAGCTCTAGTTGTGCATACAAAGAATGGAAGAAATAAAAGGAAGGATTGAGGATCTCTTACAAGTGGATCATTATAACTCAAAAGAGGTAAGAAGTTTAAGAAGGATTACTCATATTATGAATATTGTACATTTCATAAGCTAGGACACATCTCGATACATTGTCCACTTAACAAAAACAATTTCAAGAAGAAGAACGAAAAGTTCCATGCCCATGCGACTAAAGAAAATGAATCGGATGAAGAGAGGACCAGAGAGAATGAAGACTCTACTAAAGAACATGTCTTGATATCAGCCCTCTCTCATGAAAGTGATACTTGGATCATATATAGTGGTGCTTCCAAACATATGTCAGGCCACAAATATTCTCTCTCATGCCTCACTCAGAAATATTATCTACACAAAGTAAATCTTGGATAGAGCTATCAATATCCTATCAAAGGAATGGAAGAATATTCCTACAAGTTGAAATCTGGTAAGTCCATGAAAATGAAAGAATTCTTATATGTTCCATCTCTAAAGAAGAATCTTCTTGATATATCATCTCTAGACAAGACAGGATTCATAGTCTCCTTTGTAGATGGTGAAGTTCTTATGTGGTCAAAAGGAAGAACTATAGATGATTTCGTTGTAATAGGTATTGAAGAAGGAGGGATATACAAAATAAAAGGGAATACCAATTTAGCTTTTGCATCTTGTACTATCATTCCATGTGAACTATGTCATAAAATACTTGCTCATGTAAACTACAAAGCATTACCAATTGTGAGCAAGGTAGTAACATGTCTACTAGAAATCCATATCAAGAATGAAGGGGTATGCAAAGGATGTTCTACAGGGAAGAACACCAAGAATCCATTTCCAAGCAGTAATAGTAAAGAAAAAGGGATCCTATAGATTGTCCACTCAGATGTGTGCGAACCAATTTTAACTACTTCCTTAAGTAGGTATGTCTATTATGTCTCATTTATTGATGACTGCTCACGTAATACTTGGATATATTTATTGAAACAGAAAGATAATGTATTTGAAAATTTCAAAGAGTTCAAAGGTCTTGTCAAGAATCTATCTGAAAATAAGATTAATATATTAAGATCGGATAATGGAGGAGAATTAACTTAAACTGAATTCAAGGACTTATGCAAAGAATATGGGATTAAGAGGGAGCTTACTACACCCTATAATCCTCAACAAAATGTAGTAGAATAAAGGAAGAATAGATCTATCATGGAATCCGTCGAAGCCATGATTCATGATCAAGATCTACCAATGTATTTATGGGTTGAAGCAACAGAGACCGCAGTTTATGTTCAGAATAAATTATCCCACAGTGCACTTGGAAACAAAACTTCAGAATAAATGTTTACTGGAGAGAAGCCTGGAGTCAAACACCTGAAGATATTTGGTTGTCCTATTTATCTACATGTTCCCAAAGAGAAAATATCAAATTTGGACCCCTAGAGAAATAAGGGAATATTTGTTGGATATACTAATTAGTCGAAAGCATACAAAATCCATATTCTAGGTTTTCGTAAATTTGAGGTCAACAAAGATGTCACATTTTATGAAGATGCAACTTTCAACTATTAGATTTTCTTAAGATTATAACAACATAAATTAATTGCATTTACCAATAGGATCACTAGAAGATAGACAAATCACATAACAATAACACGAGTATTTTTATCATGGGAAACCCAAATGGGAGAAAAACCAACAACCTTCATCTAGAGATAATAATTCTGAGATCAGTGTACAATAAAGAAAGAGAAAATATGGAAGTATCTTCTAGAGATAGAAACCCCCAAAAAAATCATCTCCTTCAGTAGGTGTGAGCTTCTCTCTCCCAAAAAACTATGAACTTTACTTGTGTAGCTATGTGTTATAATGAGGAGGGGCACCTCCTATTTATATTGATTTTCCACTAGGAAAATCATTGGGGTCGACTTCTCTTGGGGGAAGCAATAAAATACATTTATAATTTTATTTGTATTTCCTTTTATTGTTTCTTTTCACCCAATGTTTACATTTTTCTTTCTAGGGTTTTAATCATGGATTACAATAAGTTCAAGCTCTCATAGGAGGTGCAATAGAAGTACAATAAGAATAAATTCTAAAGTTGCACAAATTCCAACACTCCCTCTCAAAAAGGAAGGTATTCTTTGGTCTTTATCAGCATCACGATCATCTGGGTTTCATCTGTACCTCTATATTGTCTCTATCATCTCCAAAAATACTGAAGGTCGTATTTAAGAAGTGTTATTATGAACACTGAAGGTCATCTTTAAGAAGTGTTAAACATAATGAAGGTCTGTCTCTACTACCGATGAAATACTTCCATGTCTGGCTAGAGATCCTGATGAGAATACATGCATGACCATCTACTACCTGTTTGTCTCATCTACTGATGGTGTACTTGCATACCTAGATGAGAACCTAAATGAGTATAGGTACCTATGTAATCACACATACATATACTACCTGTCTGACTCATATGCCAATGGGGTTTCTCCCATATCTGGATGAGCACCTGGATGAGCAGAGGCATCTGTGTGAACTTGACCATCTACTACATGTCTATCTCATATACCAATGGGATTTATCCCATACCTGGATGAGAACCTAGACAGTTAGAGGTACCTAGGAAAAATTATAGTAAATGTCTCTCAGTCATCTCTCCCTCTGAAGGAGGTATGTGGTCTCTTCTACTCCAATTATTTCACAAAAGTATTCAAATTTCACCCTGAGAAGAGGCTTGGTGAGAACATTTGTAGTCTGGTCATCTGTCGAAATATACTGTCTCCGGACTGCACCTTTTTGCACCATATCACGTATTAATTGATACTAAATTTATGTATTCTTTGACTTGCCATGAAAAACTAAGTTCAATGACATCTGAACACAACTCTGGTTATCACAATGAATCACAGTTGGCTCTGGAATCTGACCAAACAATCCTGCAAGAAGTTTATGAAGCCAAACTTCTTCTCGGCTTACTGAAATAGCATCCATATACTCAACCTCTGCAGTATTGAGAGATATTGATTTATGCTTCCTACTCCACCAAAAAATTACTGCAAAACTCAGACTAAAAAACCATCCTGAAGTAATCTTCCTATCAGTAGTGCATCCGACCCAATCTAAGTCTGTAAAACCTTGCAATTTCAAGTCACATTCTGAATCATATTATAGACTATATCCCACAGTGCCATGTATGTATTTGAGCACATGTTTTGTAGAAATCCAGTGAATCTGCCTCGGTTCGCACATGAACTGACTGAGACCATTCACATAAAAATAAATATCTAGTTTGGTGTTCGTCATATACATCAAGGATCCAATCAACTGGAGATACATAGTGGGATCAATCAAATTTGAATTTGAGGCAAAATCCCTCAAATTATTCAAATTTGCATCCTGTTAGCTGGAAATACGCACCTCCTGTGGACAAGAGTTGGTTCCCTAGTCTGAATGGTTCATATCTAGAACAAAACACAAACACGGAATGCTTGACTCTCCCTAGATCTGGTTAATCACTTGAATGGAATTCCATGATTCTTCTCTCAAAGGTTTTCCTCACTATCCTCATAGAAGAACCTGTAAAAGATGGAAGAAAACAAATAAAAACATGATAGCATACAATATAATCAACTAGGTCTATGGTTTTGACCAAGGAATCAAGCAATATAAACACATGAAACAGTAAATATGGGAAAGAAAAGACATTCTTTATTAATGAATGATTGGAGAGACTACAACACTCATGCCTTGTTGTTGAGAGTTCCTTCCAATGGCTCCTTGCCTCTAAATTCACCTTGCCTCCAAGGACTCAAGAATGATTTTGACAGAGTTTGGGTGTGAAACACAATTCTTCCTCCTTTGTACCATGGGGGATGAGATAGTATTTAAAGGCATGGGAGGATAGGTATGGTTTAGTATCTCATGGGTGAGGTGGAGATTATATCCTAAAAGGGATGATCTCGAGCTCTAGTTGGTCCTAAACCATAGGGATGAGGCTCCACATAGGCAAGCTTCGAGAATCCTCTCGAAGCTTCTCTTTTTTCCTTCAAAACTCAAGCACCGCTTTTCCAAAGAAGCAAATAGGTGGTGATAAGGGGGCACCACTTTTGGCAGTAAGGGAAAGAGCGGTGGCACCTCTCTTTTCTCATGTATCAGGAGTAGTGTTGGCTCTTTGCTTCTTGGGTATCACCTTTGGTCAATGGGGAAAGAGCGTTACCAGCTCAAAAGAGGGAAAAATTGCAAGGGGTTAATTTATTCCTTCATTTCTCTAGGGAAACTCTGAGGGATTGGAGAAGTCAAGGGGATACCTATATCATAACATGAGGGTGATGATATTTCGGTATAACACATCCATTAGAGTAGCCATAGAATTTCAATCCAACATTCTGAATTTCTTCAGGATATCTATGGTGTATTTTCCTTTTCATAGGAAAATATTCATCTTCCTCTACCATACTTCTAATCCCTGGAAGTAATGCATAAACAATATCATTGAGAAAGGTTGTATTGACATCCATCTGATACAACTTCAATCCCATAGCTGAAGTAATAGAAATTATCTATATGATGGAAGTATATCGATCCACAAGAGAAAATGTCTCATCATAATTGACTCCCTCTTTCTGAGAGAACCCTCTAGAAACAAATATAGCCTTGTATTTTTCAATGCTTCCATATGCTCCATGTGGATTTTCATGCTCCTTTGCATTTTGCAAAAATTGTTGTTCCCATCTAGGTATTTTCCAGCTTATTGTGATATCTTTGGGAGAATCATATGGCTCAACTGGATTAATGGGACCGATGGGTTCATTCCTTTCTTCAGACTCTGTTGTAATCTCACGGATCATAGAGGGTTACCCATAATACACATGGAATCATATAGACATAACAGACACAAGCGACAAGAACATAGATAAGGAAGTAACAGATTATATTATATCATAAGGGTCCATACATACATAGAACTAAACCAAGTTCTCATCTAGATCAACAACCTAATATATATGAATACAAACAGTTAAAAATAACTACCTGTGGTTTGGTTAACCGACAAGACTTTATGCGGCTGATCTAATATCTAATTAGTCGGCTCACCGACTAGCTCCTCCAACATCTCCCCTAGGAACAAAATCTTTCTTCATCCCAAAGAAACAAGGGATGTAATCAACACTGCATTGTCTAAGGTGGTTACTTCTATTATGGTTTGTCTTCATGGATTGTGTAGTCATATGGTTGGTCGTTTCTGCACACATACTTCCATAATGGATTCTGCTTTAATAGCTAGTTTGTGTTGAAACTCTGTCTAGTTCTGTAGTACTTTCTAGATGTCGATAGTCAAAGTTGTGATGCTTGATAGAGTCGACATTTTCTCCTGGATGGAAATATCTGTGATGCTCTCCATGTCAGGTCCTATAAATTGAGCCTTTTCTTCTGTTGTATCCATTAGTCTCTTCATATTTGGGCAGATTGTGTCCATCTTGTCGAGGGTCGGTAGTGCTTGTTGTACCCACTGGTGTGCTTGTTTCTCCAGCTTTTGCAATTTGGTTGTTTCCAATACAATCTGGTCTTGTATTGTACTTCTCATTGTTTCATCGATGCCTCGCCTCGTTTCTAGCACTTGGATTTGCTCACGAATCTGGTGGGTCTGCTGAAATACTTGTCCATAGTAGGTAGGCCAATCGCGGAGTACTTCTGTTGTGATGATAGATTCTTCCAAGTGGTCCTGTAGTACTTTGTGAGCTTTCGAGAATGTTGTATATTGTTGCCTTAGTATTCTGGATGTTTCCTCTGTTAAATTTGAGCATATAGATCTGTAGACAAACACACAACTCACAAAGAAGATCTCACAATTTACTCAGCCATTGAAGAATGAAACAGTGCAAAAGGCTTGCAGCTGTGAATGCTTTCATTAATCAAAAAAGTAATCCAGATAATAATTACAATCATGTAAAATGGCTTTAATAGCCACAAGCAATTCGAATCCACATGAGGAAGTTCGAATTGATGACTCTACTTGACTGTAGGTAACCAAGACTTGTCTAAATCACAATTGGAGTTCTAAAACACAACCAACTGTTACATTTAGTATTAAATAATGGTTAACTGACTGTGGTAGGTGAGAAAAGCGCCCCACATGTGTGCAATTAATTAAACCATTATTTAACTGAATGTGGTAATCTGTGTGGTATCTGTGTGGATGTATTGGATTGTGTGGTATCTTCATGTGTGATCTAGGTTGGAGATGGGGGTGGGGGTGTAGAGACTAGATCAAGAATGTTCTCATCGACTAAAGTGGTTTCATTTTTTACCTTTTCTTGTCTCCCTTGCTTTGCTCCTGCGTCGACAAACCGCTTGAATTGTGTTTTGATGAAGATTTTATTTGTTCCTGCATCTTCTATGATGTCAAAAGTGGTGGCCAATAGTTCTTCTTCGCCTTCTGATTCAGATAGGATAAGCTTACGCTTCCCCTTCCCTTTTTCCTGAATTTCCTTCCTTTTCCTTGAGGTTGTTATTTCCTTTGCTATTTTCCTTAAGTTTTATTTTGTCATAGCATATTCTATATTATCTGATTCAATATATTCTTCTATCTACTCTTCTCCCTCCTCCTGTCCATGGGCCAGGATGATATTTTTTTCTGTTGGTATAGCCACCTGATGTTCAGTCTATGTGCTTCCCATTTGGATAGGTTATGGCACATTTGTCAGTTGAAGTCTGTTGGTATCCTCTGTCGGTATATCTTCCAACATGAAGGTACTAATATATAAGCAGAGTTCATAGTCCTCCTCTTTTTCCTATTCGGTCAATTGTTCTTCAATTGGTTGGTTTATTTCTTTCGCCTTTGTTGGTATCGACAACTTAGTATTGGATTGTCGAGCTAATTCTTGGAAAATATCTTTGACTATTGGATAATAGTCGAGAGGTTTTGCTTTTGCTTTTGCCCCCTGCATGTACCAAACTACATTGTGGTCGAGCTCTAGTTGAATATGTGCAGTTTTTGGTAGGATTCTTCCTATGTTCTGAGGCACCCTCCATCTAGTTTTCTGGACCTTTAAAGTATGGAACCAATTTTCCAGCATTACTTTGTCATTTGCCAGTTCTTTCAGCGTTCCATTCTGTGAAAATGATTTGAACCTCCACATGTGATATTTTCCAGGTTCTTGGAACTGCTTATCTCCGACCGGACATAAGTGGTACATGGCTATCCAAATTATCAGTGATGCGAACCTGATAATTCCAACCGAATCTTGGCATTTCTCACATATGGTATTGATCATGTCGGTGACATACTGATCCCAACGATAAAATTTCCCTGTGCATGCTATTGTGTCGGCTGCTTCCAACATGTCTAGCTTCAGATCACTTACTCAACATGTAGGGGTGAGTCCTGTTGCTATGATTTTGGCCATGATTTGCGGCATCTGGGCTTGTATTTGAATGATCATTAACCCTTTCGAGTTCTTCCCTATTAGTGTTTATGTTAGTCATTCTACCAGTCCTTCTTTTATTCCAATAGGAACAGGGTCGCCCTGGTTTGAGAGACCGGTAAGCTTGTATATGACTTCACTAAAAATTTCTACTGGTCTGTCAAAGTAGAATTTACCATTGTGATACCAACCGATGATAAATTTTACTGCTATTTCTTTTGTTCCTCCAAAACTTGCCATGAACGTTGTGTTCATGTAACTCATAATGGTACTGTGGCTTATCTTCTCTGCTTCTTGTGTCATTTTCTTGTCCGCATAGGCCCATTCTTTGATTTCTGCCCAGGTTTTTTCCCATGAAGTTTCCTGTACCCTGGCATTTTTTTATGTTTCTTAATCTTCTCATGAGTGGGGTTTCAGCGAATTGTAGTTCTTTTTGTTTTCTTTGGGGCCATTTTGTCGGTCTCTTGGTCGGCTTTTCTTACAGGGTCTCTGCTCTCAAATTTCGGAATACTTGGTTTCTCTATCTCTTCATAATATGGTAAATGATATTTTTCTGGCGTGGTATTTATAGGTGGAGCGGGTGACGATTCTATCGATGGATGTATTAATGGCAGAAATGATGGTCCAGTACGGTCTATCGAGTTTGCATTAAATGTGATTTGATTTTGGCGCTCCTTCTGACCGTAGTCATGAAGGCGTGATTTGACCTTCGGATTCGTCAGTCGATGTCGATCATGCAGGTGGTCGGTGGTGGTATGTCAATGGGGTTGGTATCGGTTGTCAAAGTGCAGTTTAGTAAATCTTCCGAAGTTTCCTATCATTTTGGTTTATGGGCATTGGATCTGTTTGTTGTTTTTGGTATTTTTTATATTTTTATAGGTTTTTCTAACAGTTATGGTCGTTATATATATATATTTCTCTTTTTTTTTTGAATTTTTCTTAATTTTTGTACCGTTTTAGTCGGGCACCATTAACAAGTTTCCAAAATATTATGCCTTGTAAAGTCCTTAGTCGGACTGATCCGCTAGCATGAATTTCTTCGACAACGTAAGGTCCCATCCATTTGGTGTGTAAATTTTTGGGTTTTCCTTTTACTCGACTATTGTACAGTAGGGTAAGGTCCCCTACCAACATATTTTTGTTTTTGATATTGCGATCATGCCAAGCCTTCTGCTGCTGTTTTTTAATTTCTTGATGTTGTAAAACAAGCAGTCGGTGTTCTTCTAGCTTGCTTAGTTGCATCTGTCAATCCTTCCCACCTTCTTTGACATCGACATGTAAGATATTTGCTATGATAGGTGTTTTCTATCAAAAATGTAGTGGAACGACTGCGTCTTGGCCATAGACTAGTTGAAACGGTGTTTGGTTGGTTGAACGTTTGTATGTTGTCCTATAAGCCCATAATACTATAGGGATTTTTACATCCCGATTGTCCTTGTTGGTGTTGCATATTTTTGTTAAACCCCTCGTTAATGTTTTATCGAATGCCTCTACTGTTCCATTTGACTGAGGGTGATAAGTTGTACTACATCGGTGGTCAATTTTGAACTGGTCTGTCAGTGCTTTGATGGTTTTGTTAATGAAGTGTGATCCTTGATCACTGATTAAGGTTAGTGGGAATCCAAATCTAGTAATTATGTTTTCATAGATAAATTTAGCATCTATCTCACTGGAACATGTGTCGACAGGTTCTGCCTCCGCCCACTTGGTTACATATTCTATTGCGGTTATTATATATGTCACACCTATTCTTTTTACTGGTATTGGGAATGGTCCTATGAAGTCAATGGCCCAAATTTCAAATTTCAAACTTGGTTTTAATGATATCGAGGGAATTTTTGTACTTGGCAGAGGTCTACCCAGTCGTTGGCATCGGTCACACTGGCTAATGAAATTTTTGCAATCCTTGTATAATGTCGACCACCATAGCCCCGACTATTGGATTTTCTTGGCAGTTGTATCTGCTTGAAAATTTCATCCTGCTGGTCCATAGTGTGCTTTGTACATGATATTATCGCTTTCATGTTCTAATACACATTGCTTGAGGATGTCGTTCAAGCCCATTTTATATAAAAATCCATATATGAGGCTGTATGGTGCAACCTTCATAGTTAATATTTGTTTCCTTTTTGTGCTCATGCCCTCTAGTGCTTGACCATTTTCTAGGAATTGAGCTATTTCATCCAATTCTGCCAGGACAGCTTCTATTCGAAATAAGTGTGCATCTGGTAGGTCATCTTCGACTCCTATAGGTTCCTCTCTCGTGTTGATTCTCGATAAGTGGTCAGGTCTGACATTTAGTTTTCCTGGTCTAACAACGAATTCGAATTCAAATTCTTGGAATAGTAGTAGCCATCGACAAATCCTCCTGTGGTGCAGAGGTTTGTTTACAAGGTATTTCAATGCTTGGTGGTCAGTATAGAAGATAAAAGGGTTGGATAGTAGGTAATGTCAGTAATTCTATAGTGCATATATCATTCCTAATGCTTCCCTCTTTGTTGTCAAATAGTTTCTTTTTGCATTTTTTAGTTTTCTGCTGCTATAAACTATAGGGTAATCCATTCCATCGTCCCCTAGTTGTGTTAAGATCGTGCCTATTGCTCGGCCTGATGCGTCGATATGTACATGAAATTTGATCGACCAATTTAGGAATCTGAGGATAGGTGCCTCGACTAGTTTCCTTTTTAATGTGTCAAATGATATGTTACATTCATCTGTCCAGTCGAACTCCTGCTCTTCTCTTAATAGTTCTTCCAGTGGATAGGCCAGATCTGAGTAGTATTTAATGAATTTCCTATAATATCATGTGTGTCCGAGTAGTACCCTGACTTGTTTTGGGTTCACTGGTGGTTTCAAGTTGAGGATAATCTTTTTCTTTGCAAAGTCGACCTTGATGCCTTCTTTTCATACAATGTGCCCTAATAGTATCCATATAGGAGTTAGGAATATGCATTTCCTTACGTTCAAAGATAGCTTGATTTGTCAGCATCGTTCCAACATGAGCCTTAGCCATTTGCAATGATATTTTAGCATGGAGTATATGGTCCAATCATCAAAATATACTGCCAATGTTTTGTAGATATATTCTTGAAATTTTTTGACAATAATTCTCGAAAATACTGCAGCTGCATTTTTTAAGACCAAAAGGCATAACTTTGTAGGTGAATGAGCCAAATTCACATACGAATGTTGTCTTTTTCTGGTCTTATTTGGCTATTGGTACTTGGTTGTACCCTTAGAATCCTTATGTAAATGAGTAGCATTCATGTCTTGTGACTTCATTTAGGATTTCATCTACGTATGGTGTTGGGAATGGGTTTGTTAGGGTGACTTTGTTTAGTTCTCTGAAGTCAACACGGATCCTTAGTTTCGTCGGGTTGTGTTTCTTTGGTTGTACGACCATTGGGATTTCCCATTCTGACTAGTTAATAGGGTAGATAATTCCTGCTACGAGCATATTGTTGATCTCTTTTTTGACTATCTCTTTGTATTTATGAGATAATTTGTATGGCCTCTTCTTTACGGGTCGAGCATCGTGTTTGATGTTGATCTTCATTTCTCCCATTTCATGGACTAGCCCTTTGAGATCTTTATAGTCTATAGCAAAGACATCCTACAATTCTTTCAGTAGGTTTACTATTTCGGTCATTTGTTCTTTACTCCAGTAATCACCAGTTTTTGCCATTTTTGGTCGATCATCAATTGATATGTCAAACTCTTTAGTTTTAACTTTGGCATCTAACCATTCTGGTGCTTTAGCTTCATTGATCGGTCGACTCCCTTCTTTGAATTGTGAGAATGTAGCAGGAAATTCTGTTGTGGTCATTCGGTCGGTATCTTCTTTGTCGGTTGTGTCGACTTCAAGTACTGTGTGAATTGGTTTTGTTGTTTCTGAGTGATATGATTTCCATTGAAATCTTTTCCCTTCCGGATTTTTGTTTTCCATTTGGTTTGTATGTTATTGCATGGTATTGTCGGTCGATCATGGTTTTGTATCAGACTATTTTTCTTGGTCGGTTCTATAAATGCTTTTATTTTCTTTGTAGTTTCGATTAGCTTTTCATTCTGTGGTATAAAACTGAAGTCTTTAGTGAAGTTCTCTCTAATTTCGTTCCATTTAAATGTTTCACCTCATGCTTCTTCAATTTTATACCATTTGTTTGGTAAGTCAGCTAGCGTCGAGGGAAACAGGTGTGGCCATGTACATTCGTCTTTATACCCAAGTATTCTCCATTCTCTTTTGCATGTTTTTATGTGCTCCTCTGGGTCTTAACCTTGGATAAACACAGGTATTTGTGCCTATTCAATTAGCTTATTTCCTCTTAATCTTTCTATGAAGTAAGTCGAATTTGTTGTCCACGTCTACAATCTTGATTGATGGGTGTCCCACCATCGAGTAGCTTGTCCTGTAAATGTTTCTACCAAGATTTGTAGTCGACCGTGTTCACCTATGTTTTTAGAGACTTGTTCGATATGCATAACTAAGGATTCTCTTTCTTTATACCTTGGGATTTGTCTGATACTTATATTTGTTGGGGTTAAGGTAGGATATTCCATACTTTTCTTTTCAAATATGTTTGGGATGATGGAGACTGAAAAACATTGTTGGATTGGTTTCTTTTGTACTGCCTGAGTGGTCCAACAACCTCTTACTTAGCTCTCGTAGTTTTCGAATTCCTAATCATATAACTCTGTGTCTAAATTATATCCTACTGAATCTTAATTGCCTAAGTGAAGCTCGCCATAGATATTGGGTTCAGTGTAGTCTTCATTATTTTGAATTTGGTATAGTTGTCAGATGTTGACTTCTTCATCAATAGGTTCTATCCAAGGTTCCCCTTGGGAAGGATGGATAGGTACTATGACTTTATGTCCATTCCCTTTTAGTTTTATCCTTTCTTTGTCTAGAGATATTAATGCTTTCATTTTTCTTCCCCAAGGTCGACCTACTAAAGCTGGGAAGGAACTGGATCCTTCCTTAGGTTCAATAATTTCAAAGTCAACTTTAGTCAATATTCCTTTTATTGTCATCTCGACATTTCTCCAAACCTCGATGGGTTTGATCAAACCTTGGTTGGCTAGCTTGAGGTATATGCTTGACTCATATAGTTGAGGTCTTCCCAACTTTTCCCAGGTGTCACGAGTCATAATATTTACTTGTGAACCGATATCAAGTACAACTTGTCAAGCATGGTATCCTTCGATTTCTAGGTCGACAAGTGGGTCGGCATCGCTTTTGTATTTTTGGTTTAGACTGCATATGTTTTTGGTTTGTTTTTATGTATTATTATTATGCTTTATATTATACAATAAGTCGATGAATTGAGATACTGATTTATCATCCTGTACCAAGCGTATTAATTCTTTAACTGTGTTTTGTCGGCTATCATCGACTACTTCCTGTCTACCAAATTCTTTAAACATATTCGTTGCATCGTTATATAAAATTTTTTGTTTAGCCGGGTTAGGATAATCATTCTTTTCTTTGATTTTACTTATACGTGGATTATCATTCCCAATTTTTGTCCCTCGTCGGGTTACTATGTGCAGATTCTTTGTATTGATTACATCATGTTTTTGAACACACGACAAGACATTAACGTTTTTTTTTTTATTAATTTTGTTGAGCATGGTGGGACAATCCTCATGAGTGATCGCCTACACTACAACTAGTGCAAAAATTTAGATCAATTCTATCCTTGTATGGACAGTTTGCATAGTGATGGCCTTCTTTGTAGCATGTAAACCACTGGATGGCCCGATGTGGTCGATTATCGTGATTTCCTGAAAATCATCCTCGACCTCCATATCCTCCATGACGGTTGTAAAATCGATGCTCATATCGATGGCCTTCATATTTTTTATTATTTGGCTTGTTTTGATCATTGCTTCACTGGGTGTTATCATTATTCTGCACGACTGTGTTCATTTGGTAGACTACTTGGTAATTTTTTTCGGTTCTTTAAATTTAGGTGGCAGTTGGCCGTTGCGTGATTTTGTACCTCACAGATTGCACACCAATATGCTTTTCCATTTTTCATGTTATATGGGAAATATTTTGTTGTATGTTCTCATGTTCTTGGCAAATGTCGCAGAAGCATTTTGTCTGAACAAACCGAACGTCCTGTCGACTTATGTCTTGCCGATAGTTATCTTTAGTGTGTCTGGTCATGGAGCATTTTGTGCACCAGACATCCTAATTCTTGTGGTTTAGATCTTTCAATGATTTCTGCATGCATTTTAGTTTTTCTTCTAGTCTAGTGTCAACAGGATATGCTGGGAAATATTCGTCCATCTCTACTTGCAGAGATTTGGTAAGTGTGTCTTCATATGTTTTAAATGTCTCCAAGCTTATGTGCCACCTGATTTTCTGTGATAGACCTGCAAGAAACCACAGAATTAATAGTTGTTCGTCAATTACATAGTCTAGTTGGCTGAGGAGGTCCTTCCATCATTTGTCATATTCCCGGACAAACTCTACTAGTATCTGAGATGTTTTTTTCAGCTTTTTGGCTGCCAGATGTTTTGCGTCTAGAGCTTTAAAGAAAGACAATAATTGTTCTTTAATGTCTGTTTTGGATGCTTGGGGATTTCTCTCGATATAGGTCATGTACCACATTACTTATCTTTTCCCCAAGGCACCGACGAACTGTGCCATATGTCATTCTTTGATCGTAACTTGATTTGCCTCCCATATTGACTCACAAATGAACCAATGTCATCTAGGATATTTGTCACCCTTGTATAGAGGGATATGTGTTGATTTGTGATCCATGTCGGTATCGCTGTTGCAGTCTCCTCCAGGAGGTGGCAATGGTGGGGGCGGTGATGGGGGTATTAGGATGTTTTGTTTTTCTTGCCGTGCAGACCTATTGTCGACAGAAATTTTGTTCCCATTAGTCATTTTGTTTGTCGTTTCTTCTCTGACAAGCAGTCGATTTAGGTCGACTTCTCCTGTCGATGTCCAACTGCACTGATTTGTCTGCAGGTTTGACTATTCCATATTTTGCAAAGCTTTGTTTGGAAGGGGGGGTGCTCCTTCATGTGTCAGGTAAATCAAGTGGATACTTTGGTTGGAAGGGTACGCTTGAAGTGTTACCCAATTTCCTTCCTCTGGTTGACGGATCACTAGATGATTATCATCGTTTACCTCATCCTCTAGTTGGAACCATATACCAAAATCACCAGCTCTTAGTCTTAGGTATTCTTCGATAATGGCCTGTATCCTAGTACTCGGATTCATTGGAGACATAGGTCTTACCTCCTGGGAAATTTCTAGTTGGATAGATTCTCACTGCTTTATCCACAAGACTTCTTCCATGGGTGGTGCTTCTTCATCTACGCCTTCTTCCTGTCGGTCATGACCCGACTCTAGCGGATTTCTTTCCTGTTTTTTCACCCTAGTAGTCATCCCTCTTTGTAGCACTATAGCTTGTTCTCTTCTTTCTTCCCTTCTTTTTAGCCTCTTCTCTCTTTCTACTCTTTGTAAATCCACCGTACCTTTGTGTGTCACTGTTCGTTCGATTTCCTTTTTGGGTTGACTTTTCATTACTAGTGATGGTATTTTCTTTAGTCGACTAGAATCCTTTTTACTTTACCCCGACATATGCCTAGATACCCCCCCATAGCCTACCCAACGCTTTAGAAATCTCAGATAGTTCTGTTTATTTGCTTAGGAAGTACTCCCACTCCCTTTTGGCAATGAATTTTTCCCACTTCTTCTGTTTCTCCACCCAGTTATAATTTGGGGGCAGTTCGCATAGTGATGGATCAGGTTCTACGATATGGCCCACTCCCTTTTCTATTAGGAATTTGAACAAAAGGGTTGGTAAGGAGCAAAGGAACTTCTCGGTAAGGTATGTATAAAACCGTTTCTGAACGCTTTCGACTGAAGTTCTTTCTTCCATGGCTTTTTCCTCCCAGAATTCATCTGTGATCTTTTCAAACCACTCCGACAAGTTTGTTCATCCCCCTCGAATCAGTTTCTCCAATAACTCTTGGTCCTTAGTTGCTTCTGGTTTTTTCATCCATAATTTTTTTCAAAAGCTGAGGTACCGATTCTACAAACTTCTCATGTGTTTTAGTGAAGAATTTCTCCTTCGCCTGAGCAATGGACAATATGTTTCTCCTTGCATAGTTCTACAAATAATTGTGTATCTTACGCTCCCACCAGTTCTTAATCTCATGTCCTGATACCATCTACTTATGGTCATTACGTTTGTATATGTACCACTGGCAACACAACCAATGTTGTAATCTCACAGATCATAGAGGGTTACCCATAATACACATGGAATCATATAGACATAACAGACACAAGAGACAAGAACATAGATAAGGAAGTAACAAATTATATTATATCATGAGGGCCCATACATACATAGAACTGAACCAAGTTCTCATCTGGCTCAACAGCCTAATATATATGATTACAAACAGTAAAAAATAACTACCTATCGATTCGGTCAACTGACACGACTTTATGTGGCTGACCTAATCTCTAATTAGTCGACTATTCAACTAGTTGGCTCATCGACTAGCTCCTCCAACAGAATCCCTCTTAATGTTTGGAGGGGAAGATGATCTCATCTCTTTATCGTCATCGATCCCCATATTTGATCATGTTCCTTTTTAGATAGCCATTTCTTCTTCAAAGGTTACATCCCACCTAGCTTCAATTTGAATCGATCCTGGGATGTCTATTATGTAATCCTTTGAAAAATTGTGGTATCCCATCAATGTTCCCTTCTTTACTGAAGGTTCTAACTTGGGCACATGAATGTAGACTCGAAAGATGCAAAGTAAGTATCCATGTTGGTGACGACCAAGTTCATCAAGGATTCTTCAATTTTTTTTGTTTGAATCACGAGGTCAGCGTTGTCATGTTTCTATCATATGTAATAGAACAAAATCCTTGTATTTTAGGGAAAACTCCCTCTATCTCTCAGAAGTCGATTGAGTAAATCTTGTTGAAGCAGCATATAGAATGACATTTATAGAAACCTTCCGCTTCTGATCACCAAACATATTCATGAGATCATTCTGGGTCTGAGAGTCATAATTCATGCTTCTAGAGGTGTTCTTCTTCTGTTCCATCCCTATATCAATGGGATCACTTGTCCTCATAGATCGTGGCATTCCCTACAAGTCAAATCCCATCAGATGGTTAACAATATTTCATAATCAATGTATTAACAAAATGATGTAGGAAACCTTTTAGTCAATTCTTCGACAGAACACACATAAGGACATTATTCATATTCTTATGGTCTCCATTATAGCATACCATTAAGAGCGTGTGTACTCCAAGTATGTTATAAAGGAGTTGTCATCCTAGATGGGTTGTGCAACATGACAAGCTATTTAAATAGTCATGTCTATAGAAAACAATGCATGATCCTACTTGTTAACTACCTGAATTTATAAATTTATATATGTGTAAAAAATATTAAATAAAACCACATATAATCTCCTAGAGCATGTAAATCAAATCCTTATCTTTTGTATTTTTGTGGGTGGGCTCCCACTTTCAAAATCCACTGATCTCCATATGCTCGCTTGACGATCATCACAATATAGATCTTCATATCATTTCTTATAGTAGGAACTTTGAATGATCATCATTTCATGGCTCCTTGTGAGGAAGGTCTTCTTCTACACCAGCAGTTGAAGATTCATGCTTTCTTTTGTTTGAACTTCGATTGCTACTGACATAATGACCGTATTTCTTGCTCCTGTAGCACTGTATCTGATATAAATCCTTCTTATCTTGTTTCTTCGGATATTGGGGATGACTTGATCTCTTATCTTGGTGCTTTTGATTGATGTACTTCCTTCCCCTTCCCTTTCATGTCTTCGCATGAGATACAAATGCTTCATTCTCCTCAGGTTGAGTGCCATGAAGTCTTTGGCATGTTGTGGTTCTTTTTTCTTCCTGAGTTCATTCTTCCCATAGATTATCAAATTTTCGAAACTTGGTCCGACCACTTATAGTTTGGATAAAATACTCCCAATATGGTGGGAGACCATTTAAGTTGGTCATAACGAGATTTGTTTCTTCAAGGTTATCTCCATTGGACTTTAGCTCATCTCGGAGCTCGGTGATCCTCATGAAATATGAGGCAATATTCTAGGACTTCATCATCTTCATATTCGGAATTTTATTCCTCAATGTGAGAGGTCACATTCATGCTACTGTGTTCAAATAAATTCTTTAAGGTTTTGAAAATATTCCTCACTGTCATCTTTTCTGGTAACTGAGGAACCAAGTGGTCTTTGACTGATTCCACCAAAATCCTTCTTGCTTTGGCATCATTCTTCCTCCAATGAGGTTTGTCTTGATCGACTTATTTTTCTGGGACTTTTTCATTTACAAACTATAATAGGTAATTTTCTTCTAGTAGAAGAAGAACCCTAGACTTCTAGATGATGAAGTTGGAATCCCATTCTAGATTGTTAGAAAAAAGGATCGCAAAGCAATAACAGATATACAGTTAAATCAATAAACAAGATGCAAAACACATTAAAACATTACAGAGAGACACAGATATAACGTGGTTCACCCAAATGATGGGCTACATCCACAAAGAAATTTCCAGTCCTTTTATTACAGTCCATAAAGATGAAGGGATACACCCTGCAGCAAAACCGTTGCACTTCCTCTTCACGCTCTCACAGTCTCTCTTCCAATACAATACAATACCACACACAGTCATGTTACAATTCTTTCTTTTATAGGGGAAATACCATGGGAAAATAAGACGGTTAACCCAATACCATGGGTCTACAAAATTGTTGGCCAACACACATCCCAAAAAAAATTCTCGAGTGCTCTATCCCCAAACCCCCATTTCTCGAGGGTGTTGCCCCCGAACCCCCTTTTCAAGGTGTTGCCATAAACCCCGAGGGAGGGGGAATGAGTTTACAATACACCTGGGGTACAAACACAACTGAATAATATCTATGGATATGGAAGATCAGGCTCCATAACCAATAATCTCCCACTTGGAGACTAGTCACAGCAACTCTGCTGCTACTGCAATTACTGGACTATGCTCTGGACCTTGGACTTGGGAAATTTATTATTTTCACCTTCATGCTAGAAGGCAAAAAAAAACTGAGTAGGAACTTAATTTCTCTTTGGTTACTCCCTTTGTAAACATCTCTGTAGGATTCTGGCTAGTATGTATCTTTTCCAGGTATAACAGTTCTTCATCTAGAACAGATCTTATGAAGTGGTACTTGAGTTGTATATGTTTAGTCCTTGAATGAACGGCTGAGTTCTTTGCAAGATGAATGGCACTCTGGTTGTCACTGTACATCCTACTACTCTCCTTCTTCTTACCCAATTCTTCCATGAACCTCTGTAACCAAGTCATCTCCTTACTAGCCTCTATAGCAACAACATACTTTGCTTCCATTGTTGAAAGTGCAACAACCTATTGTAGTTTTGAAATCCAACTTATTGTTGTTCCACCCACAGTAAACACATACCCTGTGGTGCTCCTCCTGCTGTCTTTATCACCAGCCATATCTGCATCAACATATCCCTATAGAACAATTTCTGAACCTCCAAAACATAATGCATGAGAAGTGGTACCTCTCAAACACCTGAGAATCCACTGTACTTATTTCCAATGCTCTTTACCTGGATTATTTATATACCTGCTCACAACTCCCACTGCATGTACAATATCTGGTCTTGTGCACACCATGGCATACATCAAGCTTCCAACCGCTGAAGAATAGGGAATCTTGGACATGTAATCTATCTCTTCCTGTGTCTCTGGACACATATCCTTTCTTAGTTTGAAATGGCTAGCCAAAGGTGTACTGACTATTTTTGCATTCTGCATTCTAAACCTCTGCAACACCTTTTCTATGTACTCACCTTGAGACAATGTCAATTTGCGATTTTTCCTGTCTCTTGTTATTCTCATACCAAGGATTTGCTTTGCAGCACCCAAATCCTTCATCGCAAATGATTTAGCTAGTTTTATTTTGAGCAAATTTATATCCTACATGTTAGAGCCTGCAACAAGCATGTCATCAACATACAATAACAAGATAATATATCTTCCATTATCTAGCCTCTTGAAATAAACACAATGGTCAGAATGACATCTATCATAACCTTGTTCTGTCATAACTTATCAATTTTCAAATACCACTGCCTTGGAGCTTGCTTCAGGCCATACAAGCTCTTCTTCAACCTGTAAACCAAATTCTCCTTCCCTTTGACCTCCTACCCTTTTGGCTGATGCATATAAATCTCTTCCTCCAAATCCCCGTGGAGAAAGGTTGTTTTTACATCTGACTATTCAAGATGCAAATCTTCTACCGCCCCTAGACTTAAAATAGTTCTAATTGAAGTCATTTTAACAACAGGATAAAATATTTCATCAAAGTCTATACCTTTATTTTGTGCAAAGCCCTTTACAACAAGTCTAGCCTTGTACCGCTTCTTGCCTCCATCTTCTTCCTTCAACCTGTAAACCCATTTATTCTACAATGCCATTTTTCTGCAGGCAACTTAACCAAATACCAATTCTAGTTTCTTACTAATGATTCCATATCCTCATCCATGCCTTGCTCCCATTTATTTCTAGTTTCTACCTGCATTGCTTCTTCATAACATTTTGGTTCACCAGAATTAGTCATCAATAAATAATACAGTGAAGGAGAGAATCATTCAGGGGGTCTACTTAACATGGTAGACTTTCTTACAATTGCAGGAGTTTCAAGTACCTGCTGCTGCTCTTTATTTTCTGGTGCCTTTGGAACTTCATTTTCTTTGATTTCATCAAGCACTGTGTACTCTGTGTTTTCCTTTTCTTCTTCCCTTCCCTGCAACTGATCTTTGTACATGACCTTTTCATTGAATACTACATCTCTACTTCTGATTATTTCGCAATTTTTAAGATCCCATAAGAAATAACCAAAATCATCAACCCCGTATCTAATAAAGGTACATTTCTTGGATTTAGCCTCAAGCTCTGTTCTATCATCTTATGGGCAAATGCTTCACAACCAAAATTTCTTAGAAATGAGTATTTTACCTGTTTACTTGTCCATTCCTCCTCTGGAATTCCACCATCCAAAGTGCTTGAAGGACCTCTGTTTATTAAATAAACATCAGTGTTTACAGCATCAGCCCAAAACTGTAAGCGCAACCCTGCATGCAATCTCATACACCTTGCATGCTCCATGGTCATTCTTTTCATCCTTTTTGACACACCATTTTCTTGTGGTGTTCCAGGGACTATCTTCTCTCTACGAATCATGTTGTGTGAATAGTAACTGTCAAACTCCTTGCTGCAATACTCGCCTCCATTATCAGATCTAAGACATTTCAACCTTTTTCCTGTCTCATTCTCAGCCAAAGCTTTCCACTTCTTAAAATTATCAAACACATCAGATTTGTGTCTAATGTAATAAACCCAAGTTTTTCTAGTTGCATCATCAATAAAAGTAACATAATAACGAGAGCCACTGAGAGATTGTACCTGAGCTGGTCCCCATACATCTGTATGGATAAGCTCTAACTTTTCACTCTTCTTTTGTTTCCCAACCTTGAGAAATCTAACTCTCTTATGTTTTCCATAAACATAGTTCTCACATAATTCCAAACTTACCTACTTCAAATCTGGAAGCAGTTTCCTTGAGTGGAGAATCTGCATCCCCTTCTCACTCATGTGGCAAAGCCTATGATGCCACAGATCCGCACCTATTTATGTGGAAGA
Organism: Pseudotsuga menziesii; assembly: GCA_001517045.1. Lineage (NCBI taxonomy): Eukaryota > Viridiplantae > Streptophyta > Pinopsida > Pinales > Pinaceae > Pseudotsuga > Pseudotsuga menziesii. The sequence goes on from LPNX010754988.1 coordinate 199,007, forward strand.
TATAGAGATAGAATAATAAGTATTATGAGGACATAAATATAACATACCTGCCCTATCTCCTTTTTCTATTACCAGTGATCCTTTAGTGATATGCCACCATGTTTCTCCAAATGTAGACAAATAGCCGCTATCTCCCAATTGCCCTGTTGATATCATATTTCTTTTCATAGTAGGAAGGTGCCTTACATCCTTTAGCAGCCATTCACTTCCATTATTTAACTTAATATGTACCTTACCCTTTCCAACAATTTTACATGGTTCATCATCCCCCAATAAAACATGTCCAAAATCACCTTGAACATAATCATGAAAGAATTTCCTATGGGGTGTAGCATCGCATGAAGCCCCTAAATCTACTACCCAGTAATCACTAGTATTATCTAATGCAAGAATCAAAGAATCTTGTAACACATCACCTTCTACATTCGCTTCCTGATTAGTCTCTTGCTTCCTCTCACCTTTCTTCTTTGGTGCTCGGCAGTCTTTATTTAGATGTCCTTTCTTACCACATCTCTAGCACTCTATTTTTTCAAATCTGGACTTGGATCTTCCCTTTTTATACTTGCTACGATTTCCTGGGCTCCTTCCTCTCTCTTTTTTTCTCCCTCTGCTCTCCATGGTCAATGCATTACCTGATGTCTTACCTGTGCTTTTTCTTTTCATTTCCTCGCTAAGAATAACACCAACAACATCATCAAACTTAAGAGTGTTTGAACTAGGGACAAAGTTACTCACAACCATGACCAAGCTATTCCATCTTTCTGGCAATGAGCACAAGATTAGAAGAGCCCTAACCTTATCATAAAAGTTCACTTTTACATAACTTAACTGACTGGTAAGTGTATTACACTCATTTAAATGGTCAGCAACAAATCCACCTTCCGACATCTTCATATTAAATAAATGCTTCATTAAAAATACCTTGTTAGAAGCTGAAGGTTTTTGGCAGAGCTTACTCAATGTGCTCATCACACCCTCTGTTGTTTTTTCTTTTGAAATATTGAAGGTCACCGATGAATCCAAACACAACTGTATTGTTCCCAGCCTTTCTATCATGAACCTCCCATTCTTCATCCTTCATAGCCAATGTCTGTTTTGCTTTTTCACCCAACGGCAAGTACAGATCCTTCTGGTAAAGACAGTCCTCCATTTGCATCTTCCATAACTGGTAGTTTTGGTCATTAAATTTCTCGACCTTAAACTTTCCTTCTTCTACCATTGTTCCCACTCGAACCAGGAACCCTTCTTTCCTGCGAGTTTACCAACCAAATAGACCTTTTGGCTCTGATACCAATTGCTAGAAAACAAGACCGCAAAGCAATAACAGATATATAGTTAAATCAATAAACAAGATGCAAAACACATTTAAACATTACAAAGAGACACAAATATAATGTGGTTCACCCAAACAATGGGCTACGTCCACAAATAAATTTCCAGTCCTTTTATTACAGTCCAAAAAGATGAAGGGATACACCCTACCGCAAAATCGTTGCACTTCCTCTTCACGCTCTCACAGTCTCTCTTCCAATACAATACAATACCATACACAGTCGTGTTACAATGCTTTCTTTTATAGGGGAAATACCATGGGAAAATACTACGGTTAACCCAATACCATGGGTCCGCAACCCCAAGGTAGGGGGGAATGAGTGTACAGTACACCTGGGGTACAAATACAACTGAATAATATCTCTAGATCTAGAAGATCATACTCCACAACCAACACAGATGATCTTCAACCTTAATATTGATCATCTTAACTCCAGATCTGGATCTCAAACCCTAGCGGAGACTAGGTAAAAACCAAAGGTTGGAGTTTTGGAAAACTGACTCCATAGATGAATGCGCACTAGAGAGGTGATCTTAAAGGAGGTAGATTCGAGCAAAAAGTGTGTAGGAATTAGGTCAAAAGATGAAACCCTAATTTATGTTGTGAATATAGATTTAGGTCAAAAAATAAAAATTCTTAGAATTGAATTATTCCTTCACTAAGAGATGCACCCTCCTTAGAGCGAAATTCCCGAGGCTCTTTTCCTACTAAAAGGTTGAGTGAAGGATTTGAAAGATGAAACCCTAGTTTTGAAAGATTTCCAATATATTTCCAGCAATGGCTTCTTCTAGCACTGCTCTAATACCATGTTATATTTTCTTAAGATTATAGTAGCATATCTTAATTGCATTTATCAATATCATCACTAGAAGATAGAAAACGCATAGAACAACAACACGAGTATTTTTATCCTGGGAAACCCAAATGGGAGAAAACCCAACAACCTTCATTTAGAGATAATAATTATGAGATCAGTGTACAATAAAGAAAGAGAAAAGATGGAAGTATCTTCCAGAGATAGAAACCCCAAAAAAAGTCTTCTCCTTCAGTGAGTATGAGCTTCTCTCTACAAGAAAACTGTGAACTTCACCTGTGTAGATGTGTGTTATAATGAGGAGTGGAACCTTCTATTTATACTGATTTTCCAGTAGGAAAATCATCGGGGACGAATTCTCTTGTGGGAAGCAATAAATACATTTTATATATTTTTTTATTTCCTTTTATTGCTTCTTTTCACCCCAAGGTTTACATTGTTCTTTCTAGGTTTTATATGATGGATTACAACAAGTTCAAGATCCCGCAGGAGGTACAATAAGAATAGCTTCTGAAGTTGCACAAATTCCAACATCAACAAATAAAAAAAGATCCTTATGGATGAAGAATATTAAGAAACTCCCAGATTAATATATATCAGTAAACCTCCAGTTAGAGATGAAGAATATCCGATATCAGAAGATCAAGACATGGTAGAACCACGAGAACCTATAGAGACACCTCATGAAACAATATCATCAAGGAAAAGACCAGCTTGGGCTTGTGATATAATTCAAGAAGAATAAATATATGGTGCACCAGAAGGAAGGAAGAGACTAAGAATCCACTCCAACTATGTAGCATTAATGTGTAACATTGTTGATGAAGAACCTACATGTTTTGAAGAAGCCTCAAATAAGAAGGAATGGATGGATTCCATGATTGAATAATATCAACCTATCTTAAAGATTGATGTTTGGGAAGTGGTGCCAAGACCAAAGGACAAATCAGTGGTCTCTTCCAAATGGATTTTTAAGACAAAGCATTCATCTAATGGTAGTATTGAAAATTTCAAAGAAATATTTGTCGCACGAGGATTCTCTCATGAAGAAGGGACTGATTATGAAGAAACTTTTGCACTAGTAGCTAGATATACCTCAATTGGAACCATTCTTACTTTGGCTTCCAAGATGAGATGGAAATGACATCAAATGGATATAAAGACAACCTTTTTAAATGGTGTCATAGAAGAGGAAGTGTATATTTAAAAACCTCCAGGTTTTGAGACACGTGACAATAAACACATGTGTGCCAACAAAATAAATATTTATATGGATTAAAGCAAGCACCCAGAGCATGGTACAGAAGAATTGATGACTTCCTGGTGAGCCTAGGATTTATCAAAAGTAAAGCAGACTCCAACCTTTACTATAAGGTTGAAAATGATGGGATCGTGATATTAATACTATATGTAGATTATCTATTTTTGACAAGAAAGGAGAAGATCATCAATGGATGTAAGAAGAATCTTGTGAAAGAATTTGAAATAAAATATCTTGGCATGACGCATTACTTTCTAGGTCTTAAAGTATGGCAGTTCCCAGATAAAATTTTCCTAAACCAAGGAAAATATACAGTTGAGATCCTAAAGAGATTTGGGATGTTGGATTGTAAGGCAATGAACACTCCGATGGTGACAAACCTGAAGCTCCTAATTGATGACTCTTCAGAAAGAATAGATGCCACACTATATAGATGGATTATCAAATCACTGATGTATTTGACAAATACAAGACTAGATATATGTTTTGTTCTTAACACATTAAGTCAGTATATGGTGGAACCCAGACATGTTCATATAGTTGTAGAAAATCATGTGAAGATGTACCTAAAGGGTACATTGGATTATGGCCTCACATATGCAGTTGATCGTGATTTTAGATTATGTGGTTACACTCATTCAGATTGGGAAGGAAGTGTTGAAGACCGAAATATCACTTTAGAATGTTGTTTAATTTTGGGATCATGGCTTAGTAGAAAGCATACTAATGTTGCACTCAGTAAAACAGAGGATGAATACATTGCAACATGTTCAACTTCTAGTAAAGCAGTATGGTTTTGCAAATTATTGATAGGATTGTTTGATACTGAAATGGATGCAAATGATATTTATTGTGATAGCCAAAGTTGTATCAATTTAACATAAAACCCGATGTTTCATGTCAAGTCAAAGAATATAGAGATAAAGTATCATTACATCCGGAATATGGTGTAAAGAAGAGCCATAAACATCCAATATGTTCCTACAGAGGAACACGTTACAAATGTGTTAAATAAGCCTATGTCTCATGTAAAGTTTGAATGTTTTAGAGACAAGCTTGGCGTAGTTCGAAAGGACCTCCCTCGAAAGAGGGATCGATGATAAGAACTATTATTAACTGGGTGGAATCTAACCACACCATTGATGAAGGGGTGGAGTTCCCCCTTGCGTGGTTAGACTCCAATGAGATTGGTTATTTCCTAGAATATGACCACATCATTTAGGTGGTACTTGGATTTGATTATCATTCCAAGGTGGGTTTCCCTCTTGTGAAGGTTTCCCCCAAGAATACTGGGTACTTCTCGGAACATGATCAATGGGTGGATTTCCTCCTAATGGAGTTAGGTCCCAAAAATATTGTTTACTTCCGAAAACCTTACCACTGGGTGGATTTCCTCCTAATGGAGTCGGGTCCCAAGAAAATTGGTTACTTACTAGAACCTGACCATTCCATTGATTATGTCCTTGGTTTTGATTGGAATTCTAAGGTATGTTTCCTACTTGTGGAAGTTGGATCCAGAAATATTGATTACTTCCTAAAACCTGACAAATCAAAGGATGACCCTCTGGGGCATTTCCTCCCATAGGTGAAGGATAATTCCAATTGGCTTTTATGTTCTATGATGCATTATTTATGCCAAGAATATTAACATTCCATGGTAAAGGTTTTCCCCTAGAAGTAGAACCTAGACAACTATTTGGTGTACCAAGAGGATTTTGATAACCTACCACAACCATTTGAGGTTGCATTGATATGGTCCCTTCAAATCGTAACGAATCCAAAGGGTTAAGTGTAATATTTTGTATATTATTCCAAACTTCAAAAAGATTAACCAGTGACTCACTTTCACTGGAGCAGACAAGGGGATACCTATCTCATAACATGAGGGTGACAATGTTTCGGTATAACACTACCAGGGTATTCGACCAAATAATGAACAAACCAATACCCTGTACAAATATCAATGGTGCAATGATGTAGCTGAAGTTGAGCATGTGAGACATAACCATCCCGAGAGGAACTAATGACTCCTCTCAAGTGGTCCATGGAACTCATCAATGAGGTGGATGAAACTAGGATATAGGGACCTCTGGTTCTATCCTCTAGAATATATGTGTTGACATCGATAGAGGGAGACCTGTACTAATTAAGGAAATTATGTTTCCTTGACTAGGAGCAATAGGGGGATAATTAAATATGTGGAACAATCAGGGGACTGACACACTGGATAGAGGAACAGGGGCAGGGGAGTACAGGGGAATCAAACTTCCTTTGTTCAGAGTATGACGACAAGATGACCTAGCAGCAAATAAAACTGACTCATGGGAGAGGGATCATGGTTGTAATACTGGGAAGATAACTGCAATGGGAAATACTGAGGGAGGTAACTGGAGCAAGACTACTCAAGGGATCCAAGGAATACTCTGAACAAAGGAGAACCAATGGGAGAAAGATTCCAAACTGTGGTGTCATATGTGGTGGTGCCAAAAGACACCATTTGGACCTTATTCATAGTTTAAGGAGCACGAAGAAGGGATAGAAGTAAGCTCACTATGCTATGATCTAGTGGATTTTTAGCGAGCTCGAGAAGGTGAATGCTCGATGGTGTTTTCATTTTTAGAGAGTCTGGAAATAGGAAGAATACTGGACAGTGTGGTCTCTTTTTTGTATGTAGTGTCCTAATCCCAAAAAGGATAAAAGTGTACAAAGGAGAGCTCTCCCAACCTTTGGGGAAAGGAGACTTCTTTACTGTTGGGAGTCCAACCAGGATGGAAAATGTTAAACCTATACGGACTGGATGGTCATTTAGATACTTTTACGAGCATAAACAAAACCAAGTTTTCTCAACAATATTTTCTTGAAGAGAAGGCTAGAAAAGAACTTAAAGACAACCTGTGATGAGCTTTTTCGTAAAGTACGGTCCCAATTTCTGAGAAACCATAAAAGGATACAAAGGAAAACGTTCATGGCTTGAATGTTCTAGGGTGGTCCTTTTCTTATAATAGTCTATATAGTCCAAAAAATGAGATAAATGAGGCTACATAGACGCCCTTTCAAATACTTTAACGAGCGTGAAAGGAAGCAAGCATGCTCGATAATCTTTTCATTCTTTTATGAGTTAGAAAATAGCTTAATATAAACTTCATAGTGGTCAATCAAGCATGGGAAAAGTGTTTGATATATGGAAATAGGTTATGTTGTGAACGTGGATGAGAGAAATAAATGTATAACACTAATGGGGCCCCCTTGCGTGACAGTGGATGGCAATAGAATATCGCCAACTGTGCAATATGGATGGAGTAGATGGCTCATGAACATGCCAATACATACAACATGTGACTCATGTGATGGCACATGAATCGAGGATACTTATATGAAATGGGCCAGAAAATAATAGTGAGAGCATGAGACGAGGATCTCATTAAAAGACAAACAATGAAAAACCGAATCTGGTGGTGTGAATGACGTCTCAAATGGACACCAGATGACTCTGTGGTGCAAGGAAGAAAACTAGACCAAGGGAGGCCTATAACCAGGGGGACCACATGACATGTGTCATTTTCACTGGTCAACATTGAGTTGGATTGGGGGATACTAGAACTCAATTGTTGATTTCTTTCAATTGGACCGACATTTTTCTGAGCTGTGACTTGCAATTAAGAGCTCTCGTCGAACCTGTCTTTTTCACTGGTTTATTTTGTGTTTTTTCTCATCCAGGGCCTATGCCGAGCTCAAAGGGTTCTCGGGGCTAGGTCACACTTTTTGAGGGAAAATGTGCAACCTAGTTCACTCATATCAGGATAATATGTGTGACCCAGTCACACCTGTCGGGGAGACAAGCACGACCCTGGTCGCATCTATTAAACAGATAGAAGCGGCCCAGTCACTCCTGTTTAGGGTTTTTGAGAAACTTGGGTTGCACAAAAAATTCAAATAGGATCGACTCATCCCAATATTATTTGTTTTGCATGGCTGGACCTGATAGGAACTATGTGTATGTGCAGGATTCCTTGGGTGGCATGGAAAGAGTGAGATATTGGGAACCTCTGAGAGGAGGTGCGGGATGATCCAGCAGTGCAGGATATGCTCACTTGTTGTGGGTTATGGAATTACTTCCAGATCCCTCTCATGTGTTCAACAAATCTATTGTTGTAAAAGATGGTGAGATTTTGCAACCAATATGTAGAGTGTTTTATCATCTAGGAGGAGCGGATCGAGATCACACTCCTTGATGTGTAATTTCTGATTGGGATCCATGTGCTGGGTGTGATAAAAAAAATACACTGAAGCTCTCACATGGGGTGTCACTGGACGACCTCTACGAGAGGCATTGCTATTCCTCTGCATCAGTACACTCGTCGTACATACTAGTGTGTGAAATTGAGAGTCTTAAGACTCGGGTTGTGGTAGTGATGAAGCTGCGGATACTAGGATCATCGAAACTAGATTCTAGAGGGTGTGTTTAAGGGAACCTACTTTGGGTGGGCCCAAATGTCCCTGACTCAGGTTTGGTATGCGTCGAACCATGTTAGTTCAGTGGGAGGGGATTTTTGTTTCCTCTCGTTCTTGTGCTCATTCTTTTTTGAGCAAGCGCATACTCTATGACCGCATCTAGCGGTACATGAGGGAGCACCTCATGAGCCTCATATGAGGAGGTAGAACAAGATGATGATCAAGGAGGGAGGTGGTTTAATGGGATGATTATTTACCCAATATCTCTTTGCATAGTGGCAGCAGCTACCAGCCCTTATAGAGGACTATCCATACGTTGGTATGGATTACTGGGGAGATCTTGACATGCCTCGACCTCTAGGACAGGCCTAGGGAACTGATGGTACGTATACATTATTATTTATGTGGTTGCATTCATATATAGTTTAATAGCTTAATGGTAGCCATTTTATGAGTGTGATGGATACTTATGACATACTATGTGCATGTGCATACATCGGATCGCGCCCTCCAATAGGGTCTTAGAGGCGGAGGGGCAGGGTGGAGGGGTTATATCCACCTGCTCACGGGCACAGGAGGTTCCAGAGTACACTGGACTCGCTTTGTCTCAAGATTGAGCACTTATTGGATGGGTTCACTGATGATGGACGGAAGTACCTCGATGATGATCTGATCGCGGCACGTTACCATGCTCTTCCAGAGTGGATCGCCTTAATGAGGAGGATCGCAGTTGCTGCTAAGTATGTCAAAGCAGCGACAATGGGTGATGTGCCGATAGAGGAGGAGGATGAATCCAGAGCAGAGGACACAAACCCAAAGTACCAGGACTCTGACTCTGATTAGAATCTAGTGATGTTTCCCCTGGTGCAGTGGTGCATTGGGATTTTTTTACTATGTGTATGATCAGCTGAGAAAGATTTTGGAGCTTATCATTTTGTACTGAACATTATGACATGATATATGTATGCACATGGATGCAATTTTTATGTATTTTTTTATGATTATTTTGATGGGGATTTCTATATGATGTATATTACATATGTATGCATGACTTTATGATGATGCATGATGCAGTTTTATTTCCTATATGCGATGATTGATGTGCCACTCTAGAACGTCATTAGCCATTTTGTATGCTACACTATTGAGACTTCTGGGAACATGCATGAATGTAATGGATTCAAAATGTCTAACCAAATGTTTAGTGCACAGGAACTTTCTAAAGAGACAAGGATCACATACCCAGTAGCATTTATTAAATTGGGAGACAAGCAACTAGGAGTCTAGGAAGACATCAAGGTGATGAGTACCCAAGTGGAGGGTAGCAATCAAGATATCGGTGACACCATCATACTCATCCTGGTTGTTGGTATCAATGCCAACACACATTCCATCGATATGGATCAACTCATGTGATGGGGAATAAATGACCCACATAGTCAAGGCGATATTAGGAGACCATCTACTTGCTCTGTCAAAGAAACCAACGTAGCAATGTGAGGTAGGATCCATTTGGAGAAACCAAGGAAACAAACTGTAATACTTGTGACAAGAATGGTGTAAAAGAAAAAAGAAAAAATATGACACAAGTGTATTCATGGTGGGTGGCTTCAGGAATCGAACCTCTTGAGGAAGAGCCTGTTGCAAGGATTCTTCAAGAGGTGGCCATCAAAGTTAGCAAGGATATATGCCCCCTTGCTGAGGCAGCGATGAACGACATATGGGTCGTACCACATGGAATCAAACTTCCATTTCCCTAACTTATCATTGGCTTGTTCATAAATGAGGACAAGATCACCTTTGATAAAGGGTGTGAGGGTGGACATGGGAGTCGTAATGGGACTTCGACTGAGTCTTGGTTGTTTCGATCATCTGGAGAGAAGCACGACGATCCTCATTGGTATGCTCAAGAATAATAATGCATTGTTCTAATGATGAGGTATCGGGGAGGAGCTCAACGACAAGGAGGAGTTATAGAATCTGGAACTCGATGGGAAGTACTGACTCTACGCCATGGACCAAGTGAAATGGGGTAAAACCAGTAGTGGTCTTTGTTGATGTCTAGTAGGCCCGGAGGGAGGAAAAGAGAAAATCGTTCTAGTTGGATTTATGTTTTTCCACAATCCGTTGGAGCATGGTTTTGAGTATCTTGTTGACAGCCTCAACTTGACCATTTCCCTAAGGGTAGTATGCGGAGGAATATTGGTGTTCAAACTTCAACATGGTTGAAATATCTGTCCAAAGTACGTCCTCAAAATGAGAACTGTGGTCTGAGACTATCTTCTAGGGGACACTGAAATGCGTGATAACATGGTTAAAAAGGAACCGTGTCGCTGTGTCGGCCTTATAGTTGAATGTAGGTGTGGCCTTAGCCCATTTAGTGAAATAATAAACAGCCACAATGATGTACTTGTGGCTGCCGACCAAGGTGGGATTACAAGTCATGAAGTCAATTGCCCACTTGTAGAAGGGACCAATTGTGACCACAGGATGTAACAGCGAAGGAGGGGTCCTTGCCTTTGGAGAAAATATCTAACAATTGCAGTAGTGTTTGACTACATGGATGTAATTGACATATATAATGGGCCAAAAATAACCAGCACAAAGGCTATTCTGGGTGGTGGCCAAACCAGAGAGGTGGCCACCACAGGCTCCACTATGGCAGTCATTCAGGACTTTTTTAGCGTCATCGTGGGTGAGATAGTGGCGTAAGATGGTATCGAGACCATGACGGTACAAGATATCCCCAATAGGAGGTAGAGAGAAACTTGGTGTCGAATGCACCAACGATCTTCGTCGCTTAAATGAGGCCTGAATTTCTAAGTGCGCGAGTACAAGATAATGCCCCCATACCAAGGATCTTCCTTAGATATGACAAATAAGAATTTGTCTGGAAGGTTGCTATGATTGGTGATGAAGCATACAACGGAGGGAGGTCTGTCATTAAGGAAACTAATGCCAACGCCTTGGTGCTCTTGGGGGAAAAAAATTCCAAATCGTACTCCTGGAGAACGACAATCCACTTGGCGGCATGACCTTGGACCAGGCGGTGGATCAAGAGATACCTCATGGGGTTGGAATAAGCCATGAATCAAGTGCGACTCTAAAGGATGTAATGACATAGCTACTGAAAATAAAAGATGACTGTGAGGGCCATCTTCTATTCATGTGAATAACGTAAAGGGGGACCGAAAAGTTTCTGACTTACATAATAAATGACATGCTCTTGACAAGCATCGTCTTCTTGGACCAAAAATCCAATGATGGAATTTTTGGATGCTGACACATAAAGGATGAACTCCTTAGTGAAGTCGGGAGGAGACAACAATGGAGCAGAAGTCAAAGATTGTTTCAATGCATCAAAAGCGTCTTGAACATGATTATCCCAAACAAAAGGAATGTTGGTATGTATTAAATGTAAGAATCCATGTAATTTTGTCGCATAGTCCAAAATAAAACGATGAAGGAAGTTGTCCTTTCCTTGGATACTCTGTAGTTGACGCAAAGTACATGGGGATGGAAGATTCAGAATGGCTTGAACCTTCAAAGGATCCACCACAATCCCTTTGTGGGAGACGATAAACCTGAGTAAAGGCGCAGCTAGGACCCAAAACACACACTTGAGAGGGTTCAAGAGGACATTGTATTTGAGACACGTAATAAGACTTGTCGTAATTCGTCTAGATGTTGTGAATGCTTCCTAGAGTGAACCGTGAGGTCAGCCAGGTAGACAAAGATAATGTGGATGAGGTCATGGAAGAAGAACATCATGGCCTGCTGGAAAGTGGATCCATAATTTTTAAGGCCAAATGGCATAATGTGATACATAAGTGTGCCCTAGGGTGTTGTGAAAGTAGCATTGTACTGATTCTCTTTCCGGATTTGAATTAGGTTATAACCGGAAAAACCATCCATGAGATAAAAGACTTCGTGGTCAGAATAGGAATCAATGATTTGGTAAATGAACAAAGTGGGGAAGTTGTCTCTGGGACATGCTAAATTCAAGTCATGGAATTAAATACAGACATGAATGGTACATTTTTTTTGTTAACAGGAACAAGATTGGAAACCCATGTGGTATATGCGATGGGGTATATGAAACCTGTTTTACGTAGTTTCTCGATCTTGACTTTGACAACATGATTTTTTGAGGGGTGAATGGGTCTTTGATTTTGGAATAAGGGCACAAAATTAGGACATGTGTCGATACGATGTTTGACGATAGATGAATCAATCCCAAGCATCTCGGTGTAGGACCAAGCGAAAATATCACAAAATTCTTGAAAAAGTACTTTGAAAGAAGCAACTTCTTATGGGGAGCAAGATGCTCCAAGAGTAATATATTCAACCACCTCAGGATTAGTTGAGATATTGACCTTTATAGTTGGCAAAATGTTAGCCATGTTTCCCTCTTCAAAGGCGTCGGGTGTCGGGATGGGGTTCTTGAACTAGTCTACCTTTCCATGGATGAAGTCTTTTTCTTCAACCGAGTACCGATTCAATGATGAAAGATGTTCATCAGGGATAAAGAATGAGCGATGGTGTATATCATCCCAAGGGTACTCAAGAGTTGAAATAGCTTCAAGGATTTCCTCATCATTGTTAAAACAATGTGTAGAGGGATCGGGGGGACCCTCTACGACTGAGGTGACGGAAGGACTACTGGAACTGGAGATCATGTATATGGTGTAATTGGTTATGTCTGAAGAAGAAGACAGAGGGTGGATCTCTTCAAGGATAACAATGTCAGATTCATGAGAGTGTTTCCAAAGGTTGTGAAGATTTGACCGATACTCAGGTAAGTCTGGGAAAAGGTGAGAGTAATGACCATGCAAGCCACAAAATACACAAGGATGGTTGGTTCACAATGACTTGTTCTTAACCACTGATGGATCCGGGATGGTAACCATTGGAGTGCCATCGACCTCATATATAGTGTCCATGTGGGTGCAAAGGAGAGGAAACTCAGGATAGTTTTGTGTTGCATGGCCTTGCATATCACACAAAGCACAAATAGGAGTCATGCGTGGTTCACTCATTGCTTTGGCGACTTTTCCCCTAGCCTTCTTTGGAGGAGGAGGGACACGAGGTGGGTGCGAAATTATCTCAATGGGTTGGACAAGATTCAACATGACCTAGGGAGTCGAGGGTGGGGTGGGTGGCTCGAGGTACCACACAGGAATTCCCAGTGTAAAATTTGGTAGGTTGAGAGTAGCCATGATAGGATCGCTCACAATTCCAGATGGTGGAACAAGGAAGTGAATCATGTGGATCGGGAATGAACCCCAATAATTCCACAATGATTGTGTTTGGGGTTGCCACTAAGGTTATGATATGGTCAGAATGGTACTAGACGTGATGGTTCACAAATTCGATACGTCTATTTGTGAAGGTGGAGGTGGTAAGGACAAAAAGGTGTCTGTCATAAGAGTGTTGGCGAAAAGACCCAAGCCAACAACAAATAAAGATGGAATGGACACACTATCGATGGTGGTGTCGGTAGTCGGAAGGACGTGTTTCAGTGTGGTTGGCCCCTTAGGATCATAGTACATCAACTGGTCAACGGTCACAATATTCCCATCATGAGGGAACATCAGGAGTTGAAAGACAATAGAGGCCATGACTTGCATGGAATACATGTAGCTACATCCTAGGAGGAATTTGTAATCAAGTTCGGCATTAACAACTGAAATTTCAATCAACATTATTTTTCTGGCTAACTGAATAGGAACATTCGTGAGAATCCCTTGGGGCTGAGTAGAGAGGCCATCATAGGCGTGAAGAGAAGTGGTGTACGGTTGAATGGTAGGGAACCCTAGTTTATGCCAAATGAAAGTTGACATTACGTAGGTGGATGCCCCCTCATCAATAATGAATCGATGTATGACCAAATTCTGAATTGTGACTAAAACTTGGAATGTGAGGATAGACGATATCCTGGGTTCTCCTTGATCCAGATCGAAGGTGATCAACCTAGAATCAGAGGGATCTATGACACCTAGCACAAAAAAAACTCTTTACGCTGTGATGAACAAGTTTTAAGCACTTCCATAACAGACATGACTGTAGGAGAATGGGTTAAGTCGTCAACTATACTATAGTTGAGAGAAGCTACGATAGTAGCATTGTTTGTGACACGATGCATAGGGAACCATGGGACTCTGGAAGCCCTGTCCGTGGTAGGTATTGGTAAGTGCAGATACATGTCAAAAGTGGTAGAGGTAGATGTTGTTTATGGGTCAGTGGTTTCTATTGTGGATCCATAATGGTTTCGTCGAGTCTAGAGGTTGAATTTGGACGATCGCTTCATGAGGTGATGGACACCGGCCTCACTGATTTGGGTTGCAGCAGTGGTTGCGGGATTTTGTGGGGACAAGGGTTTGGTTGCACCCATTCCTTGGTGTGGTAGGGGTTTTTTTAGCACCATTGGCAGAGGACCTGATGGTGCTAGGTTTGGTTGAGTCGGAGCAGCTGTGTTTGGATCATGTTGAGTGTCGTTTTGGAGAAGTTGTTGGATGCGATCCATGTGAGGACAATACTGAGTGTAATGGACTTAGGTGTAACAGATAGCACAAAAATGATTAGTCTATAACTATGGATTCTTTCCAGGTCGATTGGGACACTTGGGATTCTGTGCAGGAGGTTCGGTGTCACCATTGTTCAGAGGGTTGGCATGTTGCTTGCCTCCTTGGGGTTGGTTGTTTCCTCTATTCCTACATCTCTTGTTCTCCCCCTTCCCTTATTGATTATTGGGGGTGGTTTGGTTAGGGAGGATCTGCTGTATGTAGACCTCTCCCATAGAAACTAGAGGAGTCAAGGCCGGAGGCGAAGCTGGAGCCAAAGTGGATTGCACAGGTGGTGCATAATAGTCTGGAGGAGCTAGTGAGGCTACAAATCTGGTCGTCTGGATAGAACACGAGTGTGACGAACAAGTTGGTACGTGAGCATGAGGAGATGGTGCGGAAGGTACATAGGAAGGATTGGCTCTGGACTAAGTCGTTACACATGACTAATCAGGGGCATAATCATGGGGTGCAAAGGAGTAAGTAGCTCCATACTGATCCATCATACGTGAGTAATCGGGGGCGTAACTAGGTTGGGAAAGTACATGATTGGTGTTACCAAGATGGGGTGGCATCATGGGAGAGGCCAAGAAAAACTAAGGGTGTTGGGTAATGGATTCGATCACTCCATCAGCAGCATGAGATGCCCCCAACATATCTTGATGTGAGGTACCCGCATGGAGAGAATTAGGTATAATGGTATACAAGTATCCATATTAAGCGTATATCAGATCAATCTGCTAGGCATTAAGGATACCTTCCTCTTCGATTTGAGGGCATTCATATGTGACGTCATTGGCTATGGGAGGGAGTAAGGTTTTGAGGAACCAATCTAGGAAAATCCTATCATCTAACTGGATCTTACACAAGCTACAACAACGACACCATTCATGGATGTGATTTGTGATGTGGGTAGTTGTGTTCTGGCAACATGATAATAAGATTTCCACTCCGTCGTCATAATGAACGGGTAACTAGAAGTATTGAAGGAACATCGAAGCTAATGAGGAGAAGTCAGGGTAAGTCACATGAGGTAGTTCAATATACCTCTTAGCCGTGAAACCAGTAAGTGTACACTGGAATAACCTCAACCTGATAGAATAATCCACTATGATGTTAGATGAACACCATATATGGAATGACATGATGTGATTTTGTGGATCCTCTCCTGCCTTACCCTCGAACTTAGGGATGTTTGAAGGAAGTTTTGTAGGCATGGGAGGCCATTGTGGGTGATGACAAATGGGGTAATTAGTCAACCTTTCCAATTCAGGTAGGTTGAGGCTATCCATAAATGGTAGGCTAGACCCGATATTAGATCAGGAAGGACCAGCAATGGTATCGGTCCCAATAGCAATGTAGTTCCCATGGCTAACTAGGGGGTGGATGGGGTTGAATTCCCATAGTAAGAATGGTAGGAATAGACTTGGAAGGGTCATTGCCCCTAGGTATAAAGGGTGGTATGGTAGAAACCATAATGGATAGTGTTGGGCCACCACTAGTGGGTAGCGTACCAACAGTAGTGTGTGCAGTGGAAATGGGACCACAAGAACCTGGACTTGCCAGTTCGATAGAAGGGATACCCATGATGATGGGTGGCAAGGACACAGGCCTGCCACCAAGTATCCCTCTGTAGATGGGATCTAGATGTGCACCCTCCATGGGGATAGATGGGGAAGTGAACAGGGTGGGTTTGCATTGATCTGAATCCGAATCAGACTTAGAGGATGTGTGTGGCTCCGAGGGTGGTGAGTGACATCGAAGGTGGCTCCAATGGTGTCAGTTCAAGGAATCGAAATGGGGGTGTACCCCCTAAACCTATGCGAGTAGCGTGGTGGAGCTATGATGACTATATGAAGTGTTGTGTAATGACTGGAAAATCAAGAGAATCAATCACAAGCTCAAAACCCCAAATACAACCAAGTGTGTAGAAGGAGAGCGTATGAAATGGCAGCTCACAAGCCAACAAAAACCTATAAAACCAAACTGTGACCGCGGGTCACAGAAAGATGAGTCTACAAAAAAAATGGCCAGAAATCCAACAAGAAGCGCTACCTATAAAAAAAATGACTCGCTAACCTATGGGGTATGGGTGCAAGCAAGTTCCTAACTACAAGCTGGAATCCCCTCACAAATTGTATCCTCAGCAAGGTGATGAAATCCCAGTAAGAAAATACAAAATGGAAGAAAAATATAGGCTAAGAGAATCCCACTGCCGAGAAGGACCACTAGGATACCTCATTCATGACACGTCTATTTTGTTTAATGACGCTGAAGCACTTTGGCCCCCCACCCCCATCTGGGTGATATGGGGAGGACTGTGAAGGTTTAGCCTTCGATGCAAGATGGAGTGCAGTATTCCACCTTGGCTTCCAGAACCCCTTCGTTTGTGGCTTACTCCTTATTGATCCCATATTTGTTATCATTTTTTGCAGTTAAATTACTCATTTAAACATATGTTTTGATATCTTTTTGCATATTTTATGTCACGCAGATCACTATTTATCACCAGGTATGAATGTATTTAAGGTTTATGTAAAATCCTTTTATTATTATCATTTTACGATTTTATTGATTAAAATTGACATTTTTTGAAGCACATTTGATATATTAATCTATATGTATATTTATTTGCTGGTTATATAGTATTTTGGGATGAATTAACAACAAACAAAAATTCGGCTAGCCATGCGCACAGCATGTCTAGCTCATCATCCAGCTCATTGTGCGATACTCGTTGGCAGGCTTTCAGATATTAAAATGATTTTATTTTATACCTTATTCCTTACCGCACCAACAAACAAACATTGCATTCATCCTAGATGTGCACACAACATATCCAGTTCATCGTTCACTTCAGCGAACCAACCGCACACTGTTGAAAACTGATTTCAGGCATTAAGATGTTGGAACAATCTGCAAACTACCTACTGCCCATGCGTTCGGTTGATGGAGAAGCTCCCGTTCTAGAAGACTCGCCATCACGCTGCCTCTTCTCGACACCACACCAACAATCCATGTGTTTGAATGATGAAACGATTCCTGTTATAGAAGACTCACCAGCGTGCTTTCTTTTGGATGATACCACTCCACCATTCACGCTAATGAAGGAGCCTGCGCACTACATCACGCAATGAAGAGAGTCGACGCGCGAAGGAGAAGGAATGGTGTTGTGAGTTGGAGTTTGATTAGTTAGACACCATAATGGTTGACAAAATTTAGAGAGAAGTCGACCACTAAAGGGTCAAATTGCTCATCCCTGTAAACATTGTTTATAAACATGTCCATGCGCAAAGCTAAAGAGTTGATCATTTCATTAGTTAGACAGTCGTTTTCTGAAGAGAAGAACTATGTACTTTTGGTCCATATTATTTAACAAGAGTTGTATGCTTTGTTGTTGACGATTGCGTTCGTGTAAGCGTTAGCCAAGCACCACCCCTGATTGTTGAGAGGGCCCCCCATCAACCAGAGGTTCATTCTTTTGTGTAATTTCATTCTCTTCTTTCTATTGTAGCTAGTTTAGTTTATTTTCATTAGATTGTTGTAAATGTTTATTTCATTTATTTCCTGTAATGTAGTTTATTTCTAAAGTTAAGTAACTAGTTGTGTGCATAGTTTTCTTTCAAATTTTCTTTCAGTTATTTCATTTCCAGTTTATTGTTTAGTTTTATTTGCAAGTAGATAGAATAGACTTCTTTTTATCAAGATTAGAATAAATTCAATCCTGTTTATTTCCTTTCTATTCTAATCTTATGCAATTTGAATTTCAGATTGTTTATTAATACGCAATGATTTATTTTATGAATTTGTTTAAGTTTATTTCATTATCAAATTTTATCAATAAGTAGGTTTATTTACTGCCTCCCTGCATTGCATTTACATGTGCACAAATTCAGCTGAAGATTAGATCATTTAGGTTATTTTTCTGTTATTTTAATTGTGCAGACTGTCATTTGGACAGCCTGTTTAAACTGTCATTCAGTCACCCCTTTCAGACCTACAGTTCAGTCTATCATTCATCCCATAGTTTTGTATCATTCAGCCCATAGTTTCATTTTTAGTGTTTTTAATGTGTTTTGAAATTGTTTTAAGTTCTGTTTCTTTAGTATTTGAAGTATGCTTTGACTGAAATAGTTAGATGATAGTTCTATTTAACATCAAAGTTAAAGTTAGGTTGTTTTAGGTTATTTGTTAAAGTTTTATCCTTATCCCTACCTCTTTTTACCTTGAACATGTTTTTAATTATGTTGTGTTTTGTTTCTTGAACTTATTTCCGATTATTTTTATTGTTGTATTGTTTTGTGTTCATTCCTTTGGATTAGTTTATCTGTTTTC
The DNA here is from genome assembly GCA_001517045.1 of Pseudotsuga menziesii. Taxonomy (NCBI): domain Eukaryota; kingdom Viridiplantae; phylum Streptophyta; class Pinopsida; order Pinales; family Pinaceae; genus Pseudotsuga; species Pseudotsuga menziesii. Next base: position 217,765 of record LPNX010754988.1, read on the forward strand.
ATGTAAAAATTAGTATTAGATCCGTTGTCCTTAGAAAAATATACTAATAATTTGTAGACTATTCCTTTTTCATTTTGTGATTACTGAAAGAGACTTGTAGGACAGGATCCAAAGATATTCCTATTAAGTTTTCTACTTGTTTCTTTTATTAAGTTTTCTACTTGCTTCTCTTATTAAGTTTTCTTTATTAAGTCTTCTGCTTGCTTATAATTTAGGTCTTCCTTGCACCCTAGCTTCCTATTTGAAAAGTTAGTTGTTGATTGTATCTTTTTCAGTTTAAAGTTATTTGATTATAAATTAAATTATCAATTATTTAGTTTAATATTCTGTTCTGGTTCAATTACCTTAATAGTTGAATTCTTAGGAGATTGACTCAGTTTTTCATTTTGAAAGATATTTCAATCTTTTGTTTGTTAAAATATTTCCATGACACCATAGGAACCCCTCTACCTTCGCATATATTTTGTGTCAACTCTAAGCCTACCAACCTTGGTCGATAATTAAATATTAGGTGAATTAATCTAGATGATATAACACCCAACACTCCTACTGAGCAGGGGGGATCTTAACAAATTGGATATGACCATGTCAAAAAATACAAGATGATTTTGGTTGCCTACTTGAAAAAAACTATGTCTAAGACCATGAATGACAAAGGGGTGTTGTTTGGATGCCTATTCCCAAATTCCTAACTTAACTACAATATTGCTTTATCCTCAAGCGAGGTTACAATGTTGGTTGTATTTAAGTTAATTTTAAGGCTTGCTTGGGGTCATGAACCGAGCGTTTCACTTTTATGGTGTGAATTGTGTGCAACTGATTTGTGTCAAACCAAACAATCCATGGAAAATACGTTCCAATCTCACTGTAGGAATGCAAATATAATGCAGTAAATAATAGTAAAGAACAATAATGCTGCAAAATAAAAAATTTCTTCCAAAAAATTGTACTTGAAACAAATGAGTAGTAAAATGAACTTAATTAAATGCAAGAAACATGCATGGGGTCTCAACTGCGAAGATAGACTAACACAACTCATAACCAATAAAGTGGGATCTCAAACATACCAAGGGGATGTAAAAAGATTAGATCTGGATGGAAAATAGGTCGAAATAGGGTTTGGGACACACAGGGGGTCTAATACAAGAAACCGAAGCACAAAAAATAGAATGAAAACTGTCAATGGAACATGCACGATCTGCGTCACATCAAACAGAGGGAAATTCATGATCTAAGAAGAAAACAATCAAGCCACACAAAATAGAGGGTTAAACGTGACTAGGTTGCTCGAAACTTGGTCAGAGTAGCGACTAGGGTTACTCTGAAAGTCTCAACTTGAGAGATCTAGGTTTTTAAGCCAGGTCGCTCTTATCAGGGCTAAAGGAGCGACCTAGGTTTCCCTTATCAGGTGGAAAGGACCAGCTAGGTCGCTTCCTTTAGCCAAATAAGTGTGACTCGACCTAAAGAGATATTTTTTGAAAAATCAAAGTCGGCTAGGGCTGAGGGGGGCAGGAACTGACGCAATGAAGGTTCATATCAGCCGTGAGGGGGCCCGATTTGAGACAGCCGAGAGCAGAAAATGGAAAACCAACAACAAACCTGTAGAAACAAGGATCCGTATGGATCGACTGAGGGGAGTTTCCAAAACTGTAATGGGGATTTCTCCCCTATTACATGTAGAAGAACCAATCGTAGATCAATGTGATCATAAGGAAGAGTTCAATGGAGAAGACATAAACTAAACTAAACTAAGAAATGAAAGAAAATATTTTTTATCATTTTAACATATATATTGGCTAAACTAATGCAATAAACAAAAAAGTAAACACACCTTTCTCCTGCAAGATGGGCCACCGTAGCTGTCCTCAGAAGTGGTTCCACAACTCCACGGGTTGGTTCTCCAATTGTCTCTACGGACAGTTGTCAAATGGGGAATGGATCCAAAGTGGGTATAGAGAATGTCTCAGCGTACACCGTGGGGAATGGAATGGCGGCGGGAATGATGGCAGGGAAGTATGTGGAATACCTAAGAGAAAAAGTGTCACAACGTACCCATAAGTGAATGAGAAAAAAGGTGTTTTGGGAGAGCCCTTCACAATGTATTTATAGTATCATCCTAGGGTTTTTTTACCCATGGTATTTTTGTAGTTTTTTAACCCTTTCTCTTTTTTAGGGTTTTTGATCCCTTTTTAGGTTTTTTTTACCCTTTTTGGGAGAGAGTGAGGGTAAACCATAGTAAATAATGATGTTTTGGACCTTTTTTGGTGGAAATACAATTGCGAAGGTCAAAAGTAAGGGATATATGGTAGGAATATGATGTATGCATATGGTTTATACCATGGAGAGCTAGGTGAAAAAAATTTAGTGTTAACAATATCTGAGCAATCTCTTGAAAACAACTTGAACAACACTAAAAAAAACTACTAATTAAAGTGATTTTCCTAGTTTTTTAAGGAGGTTTCCAAGAATTCCAAATTAAAGTGAAAATGATCCTAAATAATTAAATAATTCTCCTAATAAGCCCTAACAAGCCTCAACCATCATCTACAAGTCTGCAAAGTTCAAAATCATCCCTAAATATAGGCCTAAAACAATGATTTGCAATTCCTATTTTGTTTACAATCTTTTGACAATTTTCAAGATAGTAAGCACGAAAATATTTAAAATATTTATAAATCCTCAAATATTGATAAAAATATATGAAATTAGTCTCTAAAATCAATTAGATGGATTCCTAATATTTCCATAGGAAAAAAAAATCACTCAAAACGGACAAGAAATGAGGATTTTATGCCCAAAACATCAAGAACCCGTGACTCTACCTCACTATGGGTAACAAACTGTTGTATTGATGCATAGAGTGGTGCCACCACACTTTACTAAGTCAAATAGGGAATTCATGGGGTGGTGCCTCTCTGTATACACTTAAAAAGAGCAGTCTAAAGCTCAAAGGAGGAAAAAATAAGGTCTGGGCCAAATTTTCTTGGAAAATGAAAATCTAAGGGTGAAATCAGACCGGTTTTTACCTCCATGACTTAACTAAATCCTTTAGAGACAAATATAAAGCATGTATTAAAATATTTAAAGAGTAAGAAACACCCAAAAAAGGGAAAAAATTTAAGAAAACAAGAAATCAAGAGAAGAAACCCCTAGTTCCCTAATATGGTCACCAATCTGTTAGTGGAGTATTATACAATTGAAGCTATATCCTACTCTCTTATTTATATGGGGTGGGTGAATCCAAATCAATTATCAAAGTGATCTTAAGATTTTAAATCTTCTTTCAGGGATTTTGAGAATGGGAGGAAGAGAGGATAATACCTCTAGTAGCCTTGAAGTTTGATGGAGTTCCTTGATGGTTTTCCTTGCAGCTCCTTGAATCTCCTTCACACCTACAAATATCACAACAAAATCCTTCCTACTATCATACCAAACTATATTTTATAAATATAGGTTAGATATAATTTCCTACGAATTCTACATCAACATAAAACTTGAAGGGAAAACATTGAACAAGAATTGGGAAGAAAAATGAATTGATTCATAATAGATGAACATGGAGAAATACTTACAACCCTTTAAAGTTCCTTCATTATCCATAGCTTATATCTACTCCTCTACCATCCATGCCTTTTATGCCCAAAAACCTTTGTAGTAGAAAAGTTGTTTCTAGCCCTCAATTCCTCCATTATGCCTTTACTCTCAATTTTGTCTCTTCTAACTCACCGCATATGCCTTATATATAATTGGGGTTTGTGCACCCAATCACTTAACCATGAATACATGATTAATATTTTTGACTCATTTTTATTTTTTTCTTCAAAAAACCCACTTTACCTAGTTTTTTAGGCATCAAACTTGATTTTCAGTATTTCCAGGACAGTTAATACCCATGTTAGGATTTTTTTCCACTGAATGAGTTATAGGAACTGGCCCTTAAATGGTGATGGAATTGGCCTCCTTAGATCCATATTTTTCTTCAAAAATTTCTTGCTTTGTGGAAGCAATGGCCAAATGAGATATTGAAGCTCTCAATTGTTCCCAAATTATGATCTTCATGTTGCGGGCATAATAGAAATATGTTTTCAGACCAACACGCTCAAGGGCGTTAATTTTATTGTTAACATAAGTGTACCTTACTATGGGTGCAAATGTCTCCTCGTAGTCTATACCTTCTTTTTGGGAGAATCGACGTGCCACAAACCCTGCCTTGTGCTTTTCAATGATACCATCTAAAACATGTTTGATCTTGTAAATCCACTTGCAAGTTACAAAAGGATTTCCTTCTGGTCTCAGAACTATCTCCTAGACATCATTCTTCATGATTGATCGATACTCCTCAATCATGGCATCCTTCCATTCTTTCTTTTATGTTTCATCTTTGTAGTTGGAAGGACCTTTATCAATGATGTCACATATCGGGGCCACATAACTGTTGTATGGTCTAGGTCTCTTTCTTTTTCTATGATTCCCTTTGGAGCGCCATACCTTTCTATATCTAGTATTAGTTCTTATGCCCATGCCAGTATTCTTTTGTGGGAGTTCCTCTCATGAATTGGTTCTATAGTTTCTTGTGGTTCTTCCATGCCGTGGTCCTCATGATATTATAGATTTTCTTCCTCCATTGTCATGTATTGGACTCTAGTTTCTTCAGGTTCTTCAATTTCTTCATCATGTATTTTTCTTGACTTGGTTTATGTTGATCCTTTGTAAAATGTTACATCTCTGCTGATGTCGGTCTTCTTAAATACTAGGAAGTATATTTAGTAATCCTTTGAAGTGTCATGATATTCTACGAATATTCCCTTCCCTCCTGAATGATATAGATTGATCCTCTTTTCTTTTTGGATGTGTATGTACACTGGGTAGTAAAATATCCTGATATGGTTGATTTCTAGTTTCTAACTTGAGAAAACCTATTTGAGAGTCTTGTTGCCCAATACTCAGTGGGGTGTCAGGTTTTGTACATACACAATTGTCTTGCTACTTCTACCCATACGTGCATCGAAAGATCCTGGTCATGTAGAATAGATTTTTTTTCTTCCATTATTGTTTTGTTCTTTCGTTCTACAATGTCATTCTGTTGAGGATTGTAGGGAGTGATCAACTCCTTCTTAATTCCATATTATCTATAAAGGTCTTTGAATTATTTCGAGGTAAATGCTCCTCCATTATTTGACCATAGATTCTTGATATTCTTTTTAGTGTGATTTCAACCAAGGCTTTGAATTCCTTGAACTTGTTGAATACCTCATTTTTACTTTTCAAGAAATATAGCCAAGTCTTATAGTAAAATTCATCTATAAATGAAACATAATATGCATACCCACTTAGTGAGTTGGAAGATATATGGGACCACATACATCTGAGTGGATTATTTCCAGTATCCCTTTTGTTTTTTCTTTCACTATTGAGAAATGCATTCTTTACATTCTTTCCTTGTGCACATCCCTTCCAAACTCCTTCATGTTTTGTCTGGATTTCTTGAAGTCCCGAAACTACTTTTCTTGCAATATTTAGTTCCATATATTGCACATGTTCAATCCTTCTATTCCATAGTTCACTTGGTTCAATGGATTCATGAACCAATGCTTGTATAGGTTGTCCCTTCAACTTGTACAAGCCTCCCTCTTTCTCTCCAATTGTTGTTACATCATCTATTGTCTTTCCTTTCGGCCACATTAGTATTTGACCATCAACATATGCAACCCTTATTCCTTTTGCATCTAGTGCATAGATGGAGAGAATATTCTTTTTTAATCCTAGAATATATAGAACATCTTTCATCTTCACGTATTTTTCGGATTATAGTTTGTAGGAAGCTTCTCCACTTCCTTTTATGGGGTATTGATAGTTAACCCCAATTTTAACCTTGTGAGGTGATTCATGCTCAGATATATTGACCAATGATTCTTTGTATCCTGTCGTGTGCTTGGATGATCCATTATCTACATGCCAATCATTGCATTCATGTGAGATTGTGCTCGTGAGTGTTGAGATTAAGACATATTCTTCATCACTTGAAGAATCAACTCTTTCCTCTCTAAATATTTTTATTCCTAGTTCATCATCTTCAATAGTGTGAGCATGACATCTTTTCTTGTTGGACCTTTTGTTGGAGGAGCCTATGCTCCTGTGAAAATATCTGGAGTAGTGTCCCTTATCATCACATGTGTAGCATCTAATACTGGATAGATATATTCTAGGTTTCCTTTTTCTTTTGTGATGAGGGTCCTCCCTTTTGTTGTGATGATTCTCCCCCCTCTTGTCGTGTTTTCTTCTAGTATGGACTGTGAGAGCTTGATCTTCAATTTCTCCCATATTTTCTTCTCTTGTTATTATCCTAGATTTTTCTTGCATGAATTCTTCCCAAATTCTGTTGAAGGCAGACAATTTCTTTCTAGCACATATCCCTTGAATGAATGAATCCCATGATCTTGGGAGACCATTCAAGGTGGTCATAACAATCTCTCCTTCTTCTACCTTCTCTTTGATTGCTTCAAGTTATTCCTTGATTTAGGCAATCCATGTGAAGTATGGCTGCATGGTCTATGATTTTTGTATCTTCACATTCATGAGATGGTTCCTTAATGTCATCTTCTAATTGATGTTCTTCTGTTCAAATAGTGTTGACAAGGCATCAAACATATCCTTGGGTGTTTTCAATGATGACACATGAGGGCTGATATGATCCTTAATAGAATCTGTAGCAATTCTCTTAGAATTGACCAAGTTCTTATTGTGGATATCCTTAGCTTCATCTCCATATTGAGATGGAACTTCCCCACTAATATAATTATCCAAATCATTTTCTTCAAGGATCAAGAAGATCCTATACTTCCATGCTCGAAAGTTGTCAGCTCCCCCAAGCTTATCATGAAGCTGGGTATGATGAGTCATTTTGAAATGAGAACCTCAAATGGAAATAACAGAGATTCTGATCTTACCAGATTGAGATTCCCAACCTAGTTCTAGAGCTGGATGACCTAGGGTTCCATAGAGAAACCCTAATTTTCCAAACTTGGAATCTTGAGATTCTAAACGGATAGAAAGATGCACCTCCTAAAGGTGAGTTGTTCAATTAGGTCCTTTTCCAAATTTGGTGGAGGGAAACTCCAAAATTCTAATGCCCTAATTTCTTACGGCACGAGTGTCTAGGTCAAAGTTGAAACTTCTTCAAATTTGATTATTCTTCCTCCAAAACATGCACCATTCTAGGGAAAGTTATCCTAGACCTATTTTCCCGATGATCTATGGAGAGAAGACCTTGAACTAGGAAACCCTAGTTTTCTGTTGTTGTACCACGTTAGTGTTTTCACTTTAATTCAATTTGATTAGGACCTTTGTCTGAAAGGACAATAAGCACAACAAAATACATAAGACACAAATTTTTTCCTCGAGGAAACCATAAAGGAGAAAACCCCACAAAATTCCTTAGAATAGTTCCGTCACTAATACAATTCACAAGATGGAAAACCCAAGAATAAGAAGTCTGATGCTACTATTTCTCTTTCTCCTATAATGAAATTGTCCTCTCTCTCTCTCTCTCTCTCTCTCTCTCTCTCTCTCTCTCTCTCTCTCTCTCTCTCCTTATGCAAACTTGAGAGTGAGTGAGTGTGTGTATAAATGAGGGAGGGAGCATCCCTATTTATACACATCAAGTGATTGACCTAAAACCTAACTGGGTCGACCTCCTGACCTGGTGGGGCCGAATTCTCCTAGGGATACTCAAAAATACATTTTATTATATTTATCCTAGGGACTACTACCTCGACTTACAATGGAGGTTTTACCTCAATGACCAAACATAATAATGACATCCTCGATGAAGGAAAAACATCTCTGACGCGGGTACAACAAAATACAATAATAATATACAACATAATATATTCTGAGGTTACATTTTCAAAAAAATAATAGAGGTATATCTCTTTTGAACATTTCTCTAGACACTTCATATGCAAAGTCACAAATCTACTCAAACAATTCCATTGAAGGAGCTAGAAATTGGAAATTGATCTATAATTTTGGTAAACATTTACAAAATGCTATCAAGAATATTTCCCCTCACATAATCACACACATTTCAAGTGTAATTATCATACATAAGCATAAAAAGGACACTCAGGAATTTTCACAAACACTTAATGTGCTAAGTCTCCAAACTATGCAAAACAATCCAATTGAAGAACTAGTTTTCGAATCAAAGGTAGAAGCATCAAATATAAGTGTCTTAAACCATTCCAAGGATTTTGTACCATGAAACTACACATTATATAATGAATAGGGGAATAAATATCAGTTCTTTATTAGAGATTCTGAAGAATCATTTCCTCAAACAATTTGTGCACAAAATCCCGAAAACTAGTTTCCAATTCCTTCACAAAATTTACTTGCATAAATAGAATGAATTCCATGAGAATTTTCTTCCAGAAATAGCTCATACGCTTCATAAAAAATTTCACTTGCATCCATAAATAAATTAGATCAGATCAAAATAATTAAATAAACATGATATAAATCACTTATCTTTTCCAAATACACAACTAGAATCGACTGTGCCACGCTCCACCCAGCCATAGACTTGCAAGACAAAATTCACTTTGTAATGGTTTCCCTCAATCTAGAACCATAATGACACAAGAAAGAGCACCCCCAACCACAAATTCTCTCAATAAATCGGTCCAACCACAACCCAATGGTATGTATGACCTCTACTTCCACTCCAGGTAAATTCCAGTGGCTCTAGGACAACAACTCAACCACAACGCAATGGAAAGTAGCACTTCCAATCTAGGGAAATTCCAATGGATACAGGAAAAATACCAGTGGATCCATGGTAAGTCAACTTGGGCACAGGCTCATCAAGGAACTCATACCAAGAGAAACAAAATCAAAACCATAACTGTAAAAAACAAGCACACGAGAAAAAAACACGAACCAACACACAAGTGTGACCTACCAACATAAGCAAATAGAATTCCTTCATGAACAATTCGAATTGGGAGAGAGAGGAACACAAGTATGAGAGTTACATTCCAAAAATAGTAAATTGGAGTTACACATCAAGTGGATACACTAAGAGGCACACTAATCCAACTCATGAGGGTCCACTAGGTGAGAGAGGGACTCCAATCCTCAAATATAAGTTAATCTCAAGGTAAATAAAACCAATGAGTAACATAACACATGAGGGTACATAGCCAAGTGGGTCCATCAAGTACATAATAAGTGTGTACAACAACAACATAGGCTCAACACACATAGGTAAACACTTTTCCACAACCCCTTGCTCGTAACATCATGGTTCTTCATACTCTATTTCGTGGTAGTGGTCATCTGGTTGTTTTTATTTTATTAATTATTTTATAAGTTCAACATAATAAAAATAATAATAATGTGAAAATCATAGTCTAGGCACCTTGTGCCACTATGTCCAACATAACAACAACAATAATATGTCCAGGGGCTAAACCAGAGGGTATTATAGATCTAGATACAAGGTTAGCACATACAAAATAATATTAAGAAACAATTGTTTTTTGTCTCACTGCGTTGACAAAAAATGCTAACCCACTCTTGAAGAACACTTTACATGCACCACATAAAACAATATGCAAAGGAAACCATTGTATCCCTTAACCTTCCTCTTCGAGTGGAGATAAAAATATGTCTGGTTGGTGTGTGCAGTGCCTTGTCTTTTTGTTTTATGCAAAGGAAACCATTGTCTTCCTTAACCTTCCTATTTGAGTGGAGATAAAATGTGTCTTGCTGGTGTGTGTAGTGCCTTCTCTTTTTCTTGAGTGAGGAAACCATTTTATTCCTTACGTTACCCTCCTCTTTGAATGGGAATAAAAAGTGTTTAACCCTTCTATTTGAGTGGTGATAAAAAGTGTTTTGTCGATGTGTGCAATGCCTTTATCAACAAAGGTTAACATCTATGCAAAATGATATTTTCTTCAAATATGTACCTCTTTTCAACTCATAGTATAACTCTTATGGAGTTACGAGACCCTTAAAATTAAACAACTCTAATACTAATTAAAACAAATTAAGTTTTCTTTTTTTTGCTAGGGGAATCGACAACTGGAGACTGGGTTGGTACTTGCGTGACATGGGGTCCAGGGATCCAATCCTGCTATCACTATACCCCTAGGTACCCCACACACCCCGCAAGCATGGGACACGAGTAAAGCCAAGCGTGATTTGAACTCGTAGCCTACAATTTACAACATGTGACTTCATATCAAGTGAACCGCCAATAAACCACACTCATGCAGGCTAATTAAAACAAATTAAGTTAATTGTAAAACTAATAATTACTATACACACAAACCAATATAGAAATATAAAAATTGGTGAAAAATACTTTCTATTATATTCACATCAATAATACAATATATATAATACTTCAGTGTAACCACCTTTTAAGCTCGATTTTATTTCACATTGATACCTCATCAAGAGATAAAGTTAAGGGAATAAAAAATATGCCCTATGATAAAAACTTATATACCCATTAGTATTAAATACATAAATGATAAAGAACTTAGTAATGGTAAATGACTACAAGTTAACATTGCATTAGGATACAATTTAATGAATCTTAACCAATGTTAAGTTGTGTTTATATCTTTACTTAGTTAGAACTTAACAAAAATGCCTAAATTCCACCATCGAAAATCATAAATCAAATGGAAATGCATTGATGTATTAGAAAAATAATTATGAAAGCCCCCGAAAAGCATGGGTCTCACCTAATTTATATTGAAATAACAAACAAATGGCACAAGTGTTTATAAAGGATAAAATGGTTCAATAAAAGTGATATTTAAATGGAGACTTCCGTACAACTCATAAAAAATGATCACCTATAGATAAAGGTTAGAAAGAGTGGCCTCAATTTTTTTTGAGGTCTTTTTCACCCCCCAACTCTCCCATAAAAGAATTATAAATTTCCATTCACTCGCAAGAGAGTAAAATGAATTAGAACTTAGCAAAATGAAAAAATATACTTATATATACATATTTTGATTTAAAAAATAAAACCAATAAACTTATGTTCCAACAAAATCTAATTTCACTTACTACCAAAAATACTAAATATATATATATAAACACTATTTCTTATGATTTCATGGTTTCACTAAGCTTGTTGTTTGGACTTGTTTAATTTAAACAATTAAAATTCTTAATGCTAAACCATTAAAAACCCTTAGTGTACCTTGCTAAAATGTTGTATTCATGATTTTAGGTAGGTTGTACCTTGGAGTTCTTTTCCTTAATTGTTTTATATAGTTTTATTTTTTTTAAATTTATTTAAATTATTAGAATCAATAAATAAAAGAATTAAGCCTGAATGCGGGTGCCACATGTCCTATTGTTGGCCATTATGGCCTTGGGCGTTTGGCTGGCAGGGGTAGCGAAGGTGTCACCTTGCATTAAGGGATCTCGTCATCCACCCAAGCTACAGTTAAGGCATATCGATAATGAGGTCGAGGGTATTTGCGCTGACGAGGAAGGAAATCCTAGGCATTTACACTCAACGTCCAGAGATGGCCCTATGGTCACATCGAGGGTTGGCAGACCCAGTTTAATGTTGTTTTAGGTCCTCGAAAGGGGCATCGTCACCTTAACTCTCCATTAATGGCTTCTCGGCTCAATCGTGTTATCAACTGGTTTATGGCTCTTGCGAGGGAAGACTTGGGGCCTCATTTGATGGTATCATGTTTGGCTGTATCTCATATCCTCTCCTCTTGATTTGGCTCTAATATACCTTGTTGGTATTTCCCACCGTATTTCTCCCACAGGCACCACCATCCTCGGCCTATATCTTAGAACTATTGCTACGTCTTTGGTTCGTCTACGCGGGCTGCTTTGCACACCAGTTTTTGTCAAGCCCATCAGTTGATACACACACCGAGAGAAAATCTTGGCCCCAAGATTAAACTTCATCACTATACAACCGTGTCCCGACAGCGTGGCACGCCACGTCGGGGTAGCAGTGGCAGAGGATGCACTCAATGGGGTTCACATCTGATGCAGGAAGATGGTTACGACAGTGGCATTTCCATGCCGGTGCGCACATTGATTGACGAGTGGGAAGCCGGGATGATCAACGAACACTTGGCTAGAGGTATTGTAGGGGGGAGTCTCAATCATTACTGGATTGTTAAGAACATGATGGGATCCCTCATGGAAGATATGGTTGGCACTTGGAACTACACTCGAAGTTCGATTCTCCTGGCAAAAACCAGGTTGATTGAACTTGACACTCGGCTTAACAAGAGGGATGTGGTTGCAGTGTGGAAATGTCTAACTTTGGGTCTCTGCATGCTAGACAATAATGAAGGGGGTAGTGGGAACCTAACGGGGGAACCCATGGATTCCGTGGACAGGAAATCTATACCGGTTACGCCTCTCTCGTCGTCTGTTCCGTTTCCAATACCTTCTACTATCACTCAACAGAGCAACAAACTTGTCTGTGACATTGAGGTACCGGTTCGAAAAACCTCTCCTCTTCTTGTTAAGCAGCCTAAAATTACGACTGATGAGGATTTCCATAGGGGATGTTCTATCATTGAGGAGAACCCAGTCCCTTAATCTTGGTGTTGATGAAGAACCTGCATCCTAATTGACTTATCTATGTTTTACTTGCTTGTTCTATTATTTTCGTTTTCTTTTAGTATCTATCCACATTACTGTTTATATGTCTATGAAACTCATATGTATTTTGAAGTTTAGTATTCGACCCCCATCTTTTGTATGGGTTATTGTGCCATATTCTGTAATGGAACTAATTTGCTTACTGTTTTGACGGGTTGGGGTGGAAGGTTTAGACCACCCCAACAATATGTCCAGGTTGCTTTTCTTATGTAACTTTTTGTAACTTTTTTGTTTCGGCTGATTAATACAAATGCAAACTTAAAAAACAAAAATAAAAGAATTAACATAATTCAAAATATAGTTTAAATCAAGTTTACTCATCTAAAAATATACTAGATTGGATAAGATACTTTTTTAAAATAAACAATTTTAGCTTGTTAAAGGATGAGGGGATAATACAAATTTGTTGACACCATAATATAGGCATATCCAATTGTGGTTTCACACACACACCATGTCCCATAGAGCAAGGGAAGTCTAAAGAAGTAAGTATACTCACCCTAAAATTGAGCAACCACTATGTTAGTAGGAGACACCAATTCCGTGTGGTTGTGCCTATTGGTATAAGGATCATGATATGTTGGGACTTGTCTATTATCAAGATAAAATGATATTTTTTATCAAGAGAATGTTGTTGAATTTGACATGTTTATAGACAATGCCTATAGATTAAAATAAATTCCATCAACATTTAGCAAGCTCATTTAAAGGTCCATAAAAGCCTTTTTCTAATGAATTTGAGAATTACACAATTATGTCCATAAACTATATATTGGTCATAGTTGCACTAAATTAGTGTAGATTCATTTTAACTTGAGACCTCTTAAATATAAGAGAGATAAAAAAAAATTAAGATACAAATCTCTATATGCTTACAAGATTTAGAGTTAAAATGGATCGTGTGTATATCTCTATGATGGAGCTCACTCTTGTTGTTATGGGTTGATAACAAATAACTACAAAAATGTACTAAATAGATTCATCAAAACCCACTTCATTTATTTAAAAAACCCCCCAAAAAATATATAGATAGTAAACAAACCTGGACCTCAAGCAAATTTATCTAAAGCACTCGTATCTTCTCCCCATAGAACATGGAACATGGCTTCCAAAACCAGTTTGATACCCTCACGTCCTCTAAGGCATAAAACCTTGTTGAGCCTTTTGTGAAAAGCAATTTTCCCAATGCCCCCTTTTGGATTCACATCAATAAGGACCACGACAAAAAGGAGATCTTTAGAGTGGTTCGACGGCAATGGACGCTCTAATTTGAATTCATTTTGTGTTTATCAATATTGGAGGTTTCATATGCATGCTTTCACATTCTATGGATATAATAATTTTATGACAATCATTTTGACATTCAAAAATTATTAATGGTTTTTTTAGACAACCTTCCACATTGTGTGGATGTTTGATTTTGGTATATGATTGTTTGTTTTTTTAAATAATCTTTGTACATTACCCATCCTAGGAATCTTGGAAGGAGATAATTTTGATTATATATGTTATTAATGGTGCAAAAAAGGCAAGGAATTTTATACATTACCTGTTGTTATTTCTTGGAAAATATGGACTATTAGGAACACGTGTATCTTTGATGAACATTTACAGGATGGGGATCTAATTTGTTCTCATATTTTGAATCTGGAAAATTAGTTTGGAATGAAGAAAGAGATTGTTGTAAAAACCAAGGTCATGAAAGTCTTTCAGTTTGCAGGAGTTGTTGGCTTCTTTGATGGTGCAACAAAGGATGGTCTTTGTGCGGCTGGTGCAGTTTTATTGATTAACAAATCTCATTGTTTTTACTTCAAACTAAAATGTGGAATTGGTTCTAACATGAAGGATGAGCTATTAGCTTTTGGTGCTTATGCAAGATGGCTTTTATCTTTGGTATAGCGAATCTGTAGATTTTCGATGATTCCAAGGTAACTATTAAATGGGTACAAGGTGTCTATATACCGAATGTAGTTTCTTTATTACCTTGGTGTAGCAATTTTAGTCATATTACGTTCTAGCATATTTATTGACAACAGAATCAGAAAGTTGACTATCTCTCAAAGTTTGCTTTAGAAGGAAAAGAAGGTGTGCTCTTTTGGGAAGAATGGATGGATGATTCTCTAATTGATTCTGGATCCAGAAACCTCTGACTTCTAGTTCTCGGTTTTTGAAGTAATGAGACTTATAGTCTTTTGGGGATTTAGTTAACCTTGATATATGTCTTTTGGGTTAAATTTTATTTTGATATAGGATCCTTTTATGATCTGCAAAATAGACTAGAACCAGTACTTCTAGCATATTTTTATTTTTGAGATTGATATAAAAGACCCATAAACAATCTTTTCAACACTGTGAAAAATATTTTTGTACTTTTTCATTCAATTTTGAATAACAAAAATATTTTTTTTCAAATGAAACTGAAAAAAAATGTTCCTTTACCTTTTCTAAAACAATTACAAAAATATTCCTTCTAAAATAAAGTTACCACATTCAAAACCATTACAAGAATATTCTTTCTAAAAGTAAAGTTACCAAATTTAATATCATGACAGGTTTTTTTTTCAGCAGAAAAAATGCCAAACCTTGTTATTCATTGAGAATCAAAGGACATCTTATACATAACAACCAGTCTGATCAGGCTTCTAGGCTGGGAATAAGCCCAAGGGGATCCCTCTACTCACCAAGAATACTTTACTACCATCATGCCGAAATGATACTAGTGCATTCTTTGCAGATAACCAAAAGGCAATTCATGAGCCCATAAGGTCCAGGCTCTATGCAGAATTCATAAAATAGTCCATCGAAGATTTGATCTCTGAGACAAAGATGATAGACAAACAATCTTATATATCTCTGAGCATGGTCAAAAGGCTGATAGTCTCAACCTAGATGGCTCAAGATCCGACTAATACAAAAAAAACAGTATATGTGCCAAAAAAGTAGAGGCACTGAGTCCCGGCACAAAGCTTAAAAAAGTTGAAAATTTCCATGATCTGAGATCATTCCTTCCATAGATTCTGAGAAGATCCCAATACCAGGATCCAACACAAGAACCTTCTTAGAGAGACTGTCAGCGTGTTGATTATGCTCACGATAAATATATTGAGAGTCAAATGAGAGAAAAAGAGAGAGAGAGAGATTTGATATCCTCGCACCAATGTTTCAAGCTGGGAGAATCCAAAGAAGACAGCCTGTTAACCCAATCGATAATAACAAGAGAGTCACCATAGATGGTATGTAGAGGGATCCCCAAGAGCTTAGACACAGCAAGGAGAGCCCAAAGAGCAAGTAGTTCAGCTCTAGTATTTGTGCTTTTGCCATAGCCAAGTGAGAAGCTGAGGAAATGGGAGTCAATTAGGTGAAGCACAAAGCATGCTCCTCCAAGGCCATCAACAACTGCCCAGTCAAAGAAACCACAAGGGTAAGTGAACTTAGGGCCGTGACCAACATTTCTGAACTTGAGCTTTTGAACAGGAGCAGGGTAGAGAGCACTGAGAGCTTGCACTTGATGGATGATAGCTGAGAAAGTAAACATCTTATTTTTGAATAAACAGAGGTTTCTGAACCTCCACAAGCTCCAGAAAATGAAGAGGGGCAAGTATTTGCTATCAGAGTGAGCTGATGTGTTCTTGAACCAGAGTTCCAGAAAAGTTCTGATTGAACAATTATTAAAGCGAGGAAGGTCCGACTGCTCACAAAAAACATGAAAAACTCTAGCAGAGACAGTGCAGTCTAAGAAAAGATGTTGCACTGTATCCTCATTCAGCCTACAAAGTGAACAATAACCGGGACCTTGCCAACCTCTCCTTTGCAGATTATCCCAAGTAAGAACTTGGTTCATAGTCACTAACCAAGTGAAGCATCGAATCTTTGACGGAATTTTGCAGGTCCAAATATAATCCAACACTCTATAATGATCCAATGAAGGCTCATGGAAGTGGTGAATAATGCGATCATATCCCTGAGCTGTAGAGATGTCACCAACAAAATTTTTAAATGACCAGATTAGAGACTCATTCTGGTGAGTCAACCTGATTTGACCATATTCAAGACCAGCAATCTATTTGTTCCACAAGAGCCTCCAATCACCCCCCAGATCCAGATCTTCAGCAGTAAACCAGTAACACCTAGCACCAGAAGTGAAGTTTCGTGCGTGAGCCAGAGTGACAATGCCATAATCCTCCAGATAATCCCGAAGTTCCCGAGGAAGGATCATAAGTGCTTCAGTGCCCACAATCGGATCAATACCGATACAAATCTCTTCTCCATTACCAACTTGCCAGGTAAGACCACAACCGAGCCAAGACAGAGTCTGAAGGAACCCTTTCGAGATCACGGAGGCACAGTTCACATCAAAAGCTTTCCTACGTATCCAAAAAACCACCAAGAATTTTTTAAGGTATTTCACAGACAGAAGCTTGTGCCAAATCCCGTTCTCGGTAAATGCCAACCAGAAGCTCTTCAATCTTAAAAGAAGGCTGAACCAGCCTAAATGCTTTATACCCAGCGACCCAAAAAGGTCGGTTTTGAGAGTGACTTCCAATCCACTAAGTGAAAAGTTCTTTTAGCAGAATATCATGACAGGTTACAACAACCTTTTACATTGCTTTCGTAACTCATTATTATTATAATAATAATAGAGAGAGCAAGCGCAACCATGGTACTATATTTATTAATGTTTTTATTATCGTTTACACTCAACTGTGATAATAATAAATGCAACCTGCGATTAATTATTACGAGGGAGGACCAGGGAACATGTTTCACATAATGCCAACTACCTATTTTTATATAAAGAAAATATGTCCCTATCAATTCTCTCATGTTATCCAAGATTGCAATCCGATCATAGTACCAAGTCTTATCTTAATTTTAAAATATTACAGAAAAAAAGCCGTTTATTATTATTTTGGAACGCCACCAGTTAACACAGCACCAGCAGGATCAGCAGATCCTTTTAAGTGTCATCAATTGATCAGGACTGCCAACAATAATGTAAATTAGAGGTTACTGGAAGTTGCAGTGTAGGGTTCCACTGTTCCCACACATATATATATATATATAATGTTTCCATCAAAATTGAGTCTATGTACATTAATCAAACAGCAGTGGTATTAACTGTTTAATGTCTGCAAAATGCCATCTTAACGTATTAGACATTCTCTCTATGTATGAATCAGAGTAGCAGATTTTTTGATATGGGCTTTCACATTCTTGGCTGTTCTCGGCGAGTAAATGCAAATAGTTCATAGGGAGATTTTCATTCCCATGTAACTTTCGGGTAAATCCTTATGGGATATTCCTTTCATCTTTTATTTATTTTAATTCTGCAAATTATTTGTATATTTAATTTTGATCATTGTTATTTAAGAATGACTTTATTAACTTTTAGTTAGATCAATTTTGGTTTCTTAGATTTAAAGAAAAAATCTATGCATACCTAAATTCCTATAATTTTGATGAGATAGAAGGTTGGACAGATTTTATAACAATTTTTTTGAAATAGAGATTTTATGTGGAGGTACATAAGGTAATCGAAGAGGAAGTGCTTTTCATCTCCAACATTGGTAGTCTCACAAAAATGTAGCTATGTGGATCTCCTCCTTCTTCTTCTTTACTCTTATTAAAAGAGAGATATACTTTTAATCTTAAGATTAAGGTTAATGACGTCCTTGTAATATCTTAATTTTCTTGTATCCTCTAAACTCTCATGGAATCACAACTTATTTTTGAACTTCTAAGTAATATTAGTTTTAATATAATCTATATTTTGCAAAATAATATTTTCTTCAATCTCCTAGATCTTTAACCAAGACATGGCATCTTTATGCCAACCTTGCTTGAGCATTGGGTGGTTTTGACTAGAATTTAAACCAATTTTCGGAAGTTTCTAGTCTCCTAAGTTATTTAAACTTTTTTTGTACATTACATACCTAGTCATAATTATGCTCTCAATGGGGAAAAGACCTAGTTTAGTCACGAGAATAGGATATGGTGTATTTCTTTTAATTTTAAGATTGTATGTTATAAAATGTTTTTGGATTTGCTCCATTCTTCTAGTCCTTGATTCTTTAAAGAGGATGCAACTTTAAACTTCACATTCATACATGAGAATGGGAGTGACGAGAGTTTCTAAGAGGAATTTATTTTTATCCCACATCACAAGGTTTCCCAAATTAAACAATTATTTTCAAGACCAAAATAAGCTTTCCACCCTCCATTAATCATTTTGAGCTCGATGTTGTAGTCTCAATTATTCTTGTGATGGATATGATCAATCCCAAGATATTTGTAGGAAGTCATTTCCTCCAAGTTGCTATTATTATACAAAAAATGAGTGTAAATGACCTTATTAGATTTTATCAACATAGCTTTGGCTCTGTTGGTATTGACGGTGATGTCTATAAAAGACCATAAATCCTTGAGAATTAATTATTAATTACTTATCAAGAGTAGATGGACATCTTGCTAGAATAACAATATCATCAACATAAAGAAGAAGAATGATGACAATTCCTGCTAACACCATGCAACTAGTGAAACCTACCTCTATTAAATAACCTTCTAACTTATCAATGTATATACTTAAAAATGTAGGGAAGAGGAGACAACCTTGCTTAACTCCTATATATTACAATTAATATCTTCCAATCATCCCTTAGTGTTCTTAAACATAGAATGACATTCTCATACAACCTTATTGAAGTGACTCACAACTTCAATTAAAAATTCTCATACAACCTTATTGAAGTGACTCGCAACTTCAATTAAAAAATTAAAAATTTAATAAAACATCATTTATATTTATAAAAAAATTAAAAATTTATTAATTTATATGAATGCAAATTCAATACCATTAAAAATATTTTAGAGCACCATGATTATTATTTTTACTGGGCAAAGATTGAACAAAATACTACATGTAACTTCAAATATTATAACTATGATTTAATTACAAAGATAAATAGAAAACTATTAATTTAATTGTGATATTTTGTTAAAATTTATGTTCAAATTAAAGGTTTGGTCCATTTTGTATACGTTTTAAAGGTGTTTCTCGGCATAAAACTATCACTATAACAAACTATTTAATTTAGTTTGTGATATTTTGTTGAAATTTATGTCCAAATGATACATTTGTAATTTTTTTTGGAGAGAAAACGATCCCTCTAACATGAGTAAAATTTACTTCTTTACATCAACCTACTTAGGCATATATCAAGAATATGCGTTTCATTTTTAGCATGACACATGTTCAAACGTAATTAATTGTGACAAGAAAATAAGTGAAATAGTTCAAACGTAATTGTGACAAGAAAATAAGTGAAATAATTAGAATTCCAAAATAATTTGTTTGTTTATATTTTATTTGATTAATATAATTTAAGAATATTTGAGTGTTTTTTTGCAGATGTGTTTTCGATTATTCCATTTTATTATTTTTTAAAGAAAAGAATCATTAATATTGAAAATTTATAAAAAAAATTGCGAGTTAACGAAAATTAAATTTGTGTATTCGTATTTATATTAAAAATGTTTAAACTTACAATTGGTTTAAAATGGTAATGTTTGATTTAAATTAATAATGTTTTTAAAATGAATTAAATATTTAAAAGAGAATTTTTAAATAAAAAATTTATCTATTAGATAGAACTATATATTTTAAAAGAAAATTTATATCACTTTTCACAAAAAATTTCATAAAAATAATAAAATTTATCCTATTTTTAACTTTAACATTACTAACATTAATATAATAAAATATTCTTTAAAAAATTAAATACTATTATCATTTAATAACCAATTACCATCTTTTTAAATTTTGATATAATTAATCAATTATAACGATGATAATTTTGATCTACTTCCTTATCACTAACCATAATATTCCCGATAATAAATCATGTACTATTACATATTTTATTTAAAAAATAAAATAATACTAACCATAATATTCACGGTAATGAAACATGACCTATTACATTATTTGCTTACAATATATACAATAATATTTTAAAAGTGGATGACATACAACTCCAATGTCTCATGTGATCTTGGCACTATATTGAACATATAATTTGAGACACTACAACGACATTTAATTATTTTTAATATTGTTTGTCATTTTTATTGTCATTTGAATTATTGTATAATGAGTATTTGAGTTGGTGTGCATTCTTCATTAAAAAAAAAAAATTAGATTATTTTATTAAATTTTTTTAATTAATGTTTTAGTTATAATTCGAGATATGTTTCATGGAAGTTTGCAAAGGCTCCCACTCATTAGTAATAAAATATTATTCCATGTTTAATCGTTTGATTAAAAATTTCGCCATTGCAATCCTTATCATGTGCATCCTCATTTTTGCATGAGTGGTCGAAGTTCTCCAAATGAAAAAATGTCTCAAGGTCCAAATGCTTTAGCCACTTATTCATTTGTTTTTATTTTTAGTATGACAAGTTTATATAAACATGATTCATTTACTCATTGATTAGAAAAAATAATGAACAATGTTAACCTGATTCAATGTTAATCTTAATCTGAATCATTTACTTATTGATCATAAAAAATATAAACATGATTCATTTACTCGTTGATTAAAAAAAATGAGCAATATTAACATGATTTATTTATTTATTTATTAGAAAAAAAAAGCAATATTAAAATGTTTCATATTAATTTATTTATTCAATTAATTAAAAAAAATTTATTGTTATTGTTGCCCAATTATTAGAAAATATATTCATGTTTAAGAAGAAAGAAAATTTAAACATGGTTTTGAACTAATGAACTTCTTTCACCCAAAATGTCTTATTCAAACAATCATAATAGTATGATAGAAAAATGTTTGATTTATAATATTTAAGTATTGATAGAACTTTGTACAAATTGAATATTTTATGGTTTACATATATATATATATATATATAATTAATGAGTATGTATTAAGTATTAAAAATATATATGGAAGGAATTAAGATGTAATGGATATAGAGTTATGATAAGATATTATATTAAATCCTTAAAATAACATAATAAATCAATACATACACAATGTACACAAGATATGAGTGTGGAGTATTATATAACTTTTAAGGGAGACATAGACATATAAGAGAGTAATTGTATATGTAATAGGGGTTGACCTAATAAAAGTGGGTAATAAGTGTGTGCATGTGTGTAATAAGTGGGTTTATGTTTATATAGAGGTCAATATAGTTATTATTAATCAATGAACATATGATTTGGTTATGTGGTTGTACTTGGGTTATTTGGAGGAGGTTCTCCCATTCTATAAAGAATTATTGTGACACAGATATCTATTATCTCTTTTGGAATTGTTTTCCATGTTTACATCTCATGTCCTCTACTTTATTATGCTAATTTAAGGATTTGGTATATAGCATTTGGTATCATAGAGGATGATCCTTGGGGTTGGCTCCTTCAAACAAGCTATATTACCATTTTCGTTCCTTTTTTTTGGGAATTTTGAGGTTAATATAGTTAATATTGGCACGAACATATGAACTTATGATATAATTATGTGATTGTAATTAGGTTATTTGGAGGAGGTTCTCCTATTCTATAAGGATTTAATTGTGTAACTCATCTATATTATCATTTTTGGAGTTGTGACCCATGTTCAAATATTGTATTTATTGTATGTATTATGGTTTATTGTGCTAATTTAAGGATTTGGCAGATAACACAAGTAATATGGAAGCTCCTTCAAATTATGTCCAAGCACCTATATTGTATGGCACACACCATTTTCATATATATGATACACCTACCTTTATTGCTAATCCATCACTATGTGTGCACAATGAAAGCACGAGCAGGTAGCTAGATGTAGGTAATTTTGTCTGCGACATTGGATGTGAGAGGACGTATAATAATAACCAATGTAACTGTTATGAATAATGTAATCTTATACTATGGATACAATGATATGTATTGCATGCAAATGAGAAGAGGGTTTCTATGGAACTAAAAGGATTTTCTCATTGTATATATTTCTTTTATTAATGTCACAATTGGAGCATGATTGTTTTTAAATATTGATGTAACAAGATTTCTAATTTTTTTCCATTGTGCATTTACCATAATTTCTATGCATGCCCTTTTTATTTTAGAATTTCAAATTTAAGAATTTATTCTTATTAATGGAATACATAAAATAATTCAAGAGATATTGGATTAAATTTCATGGATTTGATTATTACTATAATTAGTCTTATTACAAAATTAATATTTGTCATCATAAATTATGAATCATATCGGAATGTGCTATGTGATACACGAGGGACTATGCATGGTGTTGAAGTTTGTTGCATGATACAAGTGTGGGCCTTTCGTTAGGATGACCACTTTTACATATACATTTAACCCTGGATATATCCCCCCCTTAGGATCATATCATATACGTTTAACCCCATATATTCCCCCCATTGTTCATAACAACTAATGTAGAATAACTATAGTATATGCAACACAAAATATCTCATGGCATCTTTCAGAAAAATATATATCATATTCTTCTTCTTCCAATTGTTTAAATGGTTTGATTTCTCTAGAGTTACACACACGCACGTGCGCGTGCGCATGTACACACATACACACACAAATGATGTGTGTGTGTGTGTGTGGGGGGGGGGGGGGGGGGGGGAGAGGTATTAAACAATTCTTATATATTCAACATTCAATTTATTGTTATTTTTATAGTTTATTTTAGTTTTCTATAAATATTATATTGGGACCGCATATGATGATGTCATTGTTATTGTTGTATAGAAATTGATGCTACTAACTAGGGATTGTCACCAACATACTAAAAAGATAGAATGTTAATCTTTAATACTCATGACAACAAATAATTTAGACACACAATATATGTTTTATCACTCACACAAGAAATCAAAAACCAACGATAAATTGAGGGAATGAGATGGAAGGAAAGAGGAACCTGTTTCCAAAGTTCAATCCTCGTAACTTCTACTTTCCAACTCCAATCCATTTCACTCCAAAGAGCTTGAAACCTATAAAGAGCTTGAAACCTATAAAAAGGTCCACTATCCATACTCACAATCCTTATGGTATAAATATAAAAATTAACCAAGTTAAGAACGTATAACAATCAACCCTACAATTAGAAATGCTCTTGAAAGACTAATATTTTTCCATCTACCATCAAGTAAGGAACATATAAAAATTTAAACATGTATATAGGGCCGGAAATGTTATAAATTTCTATTTATATGAAACAAGATGTATGACATTTAGCATACCTTCCTGCTACTTTGTAACTTTTTGAAGCTAGTGAATAGGTTCCTTTGCACTCGATTCACATGCAATCTTGTTTCCATGCGCTTGATCTTTCGTAGATGTATAGCATACAAGTCATATGATATGTATGAATTCAACAACTTAGGAAAGGAGTTCTTAGTGACAGGTGTCACTGACAAGGAATGGGATGAATGGATTCAAGAACAATAGAAGAAAATCCTCCACCATAATAATAATTTGAGTGTCTTCCCCTTACTTGGCCCCTCCCACCCCTTTTTAATGAGTTTAGGGTAGTTAGAGAGGTTACCAGGTAGTTTAGTGAGTTAGAAACAGAAACAAACAACCTTACAACTTTCAAAGCTTCTCATTTTCATGAAATTTTATATTTTTTAGTGTTTTCAGGGTCCACACACTATGCTCAAGGGAAACTAGTGTGGCATGCTCCTTGTAGAAAGAAAAGGTGTGTGGGGTATCAAAAACACTCCAGGTTCAATATTTCTAGTGCGAGGTGAGATAAGGACTCTTCTAGTGAACTTATACCATCAAGTAGGGTCAAAATGAGTGCTTTTCTATGCTTTATATGTTCAACTATGTGTAAAATCATGGATAGTTGTGTGTCATCTAGGGTTATTTTCAATAGATGATGAGAAAGCATTGATTTGTGCTATAATAGGTTCCCCCTAATGTGTTATGTTAGAAGGGGAGATGATGGTTGAAATACATTATAATTTTCAATGGCCAAAGTTCTTGACCATTTTCTCATAAGAGTACTCATAACATAGATAAAGGCGTCATAAATATATATTCTACGAGGAAGACATACCCATGCTCATATGTGATAGAAAATGGCTGTGAACTTATTAGAGGAAATTTCAACTCAAAATGGGCCTTTTAACTTTGATTCAAATTCCATGTCATCATGTGTTAGCCAATGAAATTGATTTAAATTTAAAATACCGTATAGGTCTTAAACACATTTTTAATATAAATTTGGGGATAGGTATCATAAAAAAAACTACTTTTTTTGTTTGTATTTTTGACATATCTCCACGTGTTTTTCCTCAAATTTCGATCGGGAGAGCTCGTTGGATGCGGAATTTAATTCCGCATCCAACAAGTACCCACTCGGCATACGTTTGACAGACCCCGCTACCCCAAAAACAAGAAATACCTGGAAAAACGTGATGATGACATCATCATCACGTTTTTCCAGGTATTTCTTGTTTTTGGGGTAGCGGGGTCCGTCAAACGTATGCCGAGTGGGTACTCGTTGGATGCGGAATTTAATTCCGCATCCAACGAGCTCTCCCGATGGAAATTTGAGTAAAAACACGGGGATATATGTCAAAAATACAAACAAAAAAGTAGTTTTTTTCTTTTCTTCCTCCAAAATTAATAAATATTATTTTATTATTTTAACTATTATTTTATTATTTCTTTTTAGGAGGCCCATTTTGAGTTGAAATTTCCTCTAATATGATCAAGTAAATTATGGGTCCATGACATACAAAATGTGTAACCACATGTCCATGAAGGGAGTACACACTTTATCCATGTAATATATGTAATATAAAGGATCATGGCCAGGACAATAATACATAATGGATCCATGTCAATCAAGAGGTCATAGCCACAAATAGGTACATAATGGATCTATGTCTCATTATATATAATGACAATAAATGTAACTATAATGAAGAAAATTGGCTCTCCAAATAGTACCAATGTGAGATAGTGTATGGTATAGTCTTGCACAACTCAAGAAATATAAAAATGTATGAATTATACTGTTATCCCATTGTCTTGAATAAAATCGCTGAGAGGTATGAATCATGCACATGTGAATAGATGATCTAAAGTTGAACATGTATGACATCATTAATTACCAGTTATTGATGTATACTATTAACAAGTGCGAAGAAACCAGCCAATAATGATAATGGGTGCCAAGATACCTAGTACATCAAGTGTGAATAGTGGTGTTCTCATGAACATGGGTAACACTTTTTGGAAAGTGGAGGGCATGGAGGGAGGAAAATAAGAGCTTGATCAATATTTTGTTAATCCCTCGATCGAGCTTTCAAATGATCGATTATGGTCTTAACAAAGTGCTTGATCGAGTTAACTAAAAACTATCAATCGAGCCTTTTATTAACCCTCGATCGAGTAAAAGAGATCTATCGATAAAATATATTGATTGAGTTATTATCCCAATCAAGTTTCTAAAAAGTGTTATAAAAATAGACAACCTAGGCTTATTTTGAACACGGTTACTATTCAAGGTTTCGATAAATTTGTGAATAATCTCAACTAAAGGTTTACGAGCTTGATTGAGGGTCGAATTATCACTAGCATATACCAACAAAGATCCCCTCCTACTTCCATGACCTCAAAATGACGAGGTAGGCTCGCAAAATATTAAAGCCTTATAAAAATAATTATATTTTTTGTTTAAAATTTAGTTTTTGAAATTAGTTAGTGTATTTTAAAAGAAATTTGTAAAACTAATTATTTTCATTAGTTGTGTTTTGTAATATAGATTTACATATTTTTCTTTATTTAACAATTTAATTAGGTTTTATAGTTTAAATTTAGATTTAGTATTTTTTTCAACATTTAAATTTAGAGTCTCTCTCTCTCTCTACACACACACACACACACACACACACACATATTCAATGTGGTTCACAACCCAGAGAGGGGTTTCTATGTCCACGAAAAGAATTCTTGGGGGCCCACCCAAAGGGGCCTCACCTTGTCAACTCTAATTACGGAGCCTAAACCAATGGGGACATCAAGTGAGGCCCTTATATATCTATGCAAAGCCACAAATGGATTTTACCCCGATACCTTCTGCTTACAACTCATCTCTCAGCCAATTCAACTTATATAGCCTAGGTTTTATCCTCAACCATATCCAAGAACAAATAATCATACTTAGTATCCCTATTCTAAGTCCAATGATCCTTTAAAGAGGTCAGTTGTAATAGTTCAACACATTGCTCTTGACCCTGCATGTGTAAAAATATTTTTTAGGACCTATGATTTAGGTTTTCTCTTGTTTTACATAAGATACATCATGATGACAACACTATCATGTATTGACATCACCTTAATCATTCAATTCATTATCCTCATTGATCCAAACAATAGTTGGCATGCTGTCGAGCTTCCACAAATTTTAGCACTTCACTACTTTGACTACTTTGTCTGCTTCGACAGGTTCAACATTAGCTTCATCAAGTCCGAATCTTGACACAACTGACCTTGGCAACCTCGAAAGGTTTCGTGCTCGACTTACAACATATTGACATGCCTTGTCGTCACCGACAATTGTTGAACATCGACATAATGTTTATGTCTTCTAGTTGTCTGCGATGGTTTAACTTTCGAACCATTATTTCTTCTTTTGTAACTAAATGTAACAGGTAGTAGATCAAGCATCTCAAAACTCTATATAAACATTTACATTATTGTAACAATCAACCAACCTTCATGGAGAAGAAGTAATAATAGAAATTGGTTTGAATTCTTGTATATTGTCTGTGTGCATACTTTCTGTTGATATAGTGTGTTTCCTTCTTTACTTTTTATTTTTCTATGCTTCCACCATAATAGTGCTAGACTCATTCAGTCGACTGTTGTCCCCAGTGTGCACCTGGGAATGACCTGGATCATTGGTATCATAGCTTGATCTTATTCAAAGCTTAATTTACATAAGCACTTCCATCGAATTTATTTAACTTATGACTTTTCAAACACGCTCACAAACTCAACCACACAAACAGACACTTCCTTCGACTTCAGAAAATATGGTTGAAGAAGTAGATAATAGACATGCAACTGACAAGACATAGCAACTCATAGAAAAATCACTGGCTCACCAGCGGACCAAAATGTTTTCCAAGTTGAGAGATATTCTCATGCGATTCACTTCGACATCTAGAGAATCCTTGATGCGACCTCACTTTGATAAAATCAGCCCCTTCAAAGTGAAAATGAATCTAGACATACTAAATCTTGAAGGAAATATTGATGCAGAATTCGTAAAAACTTGGGTTCAAGAACTATAATCTCACTACTCCATGAATCAATTCTCTAAAGTGTAAAATATCACCATTGCATCCTTGAAGATGCCAACCTCCATACACTGATGGTGGGAAAATTTATCGAAAAAGATAGAAAAAGAAGGCAACCCCATAGACACATGGGTAAAATTTGTCAAATACATCTGAAAGGAGTTCTACTCGCCCAAATATCTTGAACAACAGTATAATAAGTGGAAGCAATTAAGGCAATGGAAAGACCAGTCCATATAGAGTCACACCAATGAGTTCTATCGACTCATGGCTAGACTTGGCATGCAAGGAGAAGAGAAATTGCTTGTCCTGAAGTATGTCAGTAGATTATCCCCATACATTCAGCAGGAGATGGAGTTTCTGACTATCGGTACGCTTACAGATGCATTTCATTATGCCAATAAGATTGAAGCTAAACAAAAAGGAAAAATACATTTCACAAACAAGCCAACAGGTCGAACATAGGACAAGAAGTCACCAGCTGACTTCGACAGGTTTAAGCACCCTTCTTAGTCAACTCCGCCAAAGCTTGATCTTCACAAGAAGGACTTTCAGAAAGAAAAGAAGGATCGCAACAAATAAGCTCCGACTGGGAAATGGTGTGATTATCACAATTTAGCATGGAATGATACATCATAATGCAAAGCTTGAAATAAAATTTTAGAAAAATTGTTGACATCCGACTTGTCCGACAGAACCTTGGTATAATTTGATCTAGATGCATCAACCCTCTCTTCTTAGACTTCGACCACTCCGACAGCCTTGGCTATCATATATGAGGAGGAATGTGAACTCCTATTCCATACACGGATATGGGTTCAGAAAAATGCATTACATTTGATTGTGGATAATGGTAGCAAGAAGAACTTCATTTTTGAATATATTATGAAAAAATTAGATCTTGTCACCACTCCACATCCTTAGCCTTACAATATCGGTTGGATGAAGGATGGACATGAATTAAGAATCACATGTCAATGCAAACTCGCCTACTTCATTAATCCTTTTGAAGATGAAGTACTTTGTGATGTGGCACCACTTTACATAGTTGATTCCTTGTTTGGGAAACCTTACTTGTGGGATCGACATGGTACATATCAGTCATAGCCTCATAAGGTGATTGTCAAAATTTGGAATCGATGGTACGACATACTAGAGCGATAACCCACACCAACGGTTGCTATAATATATTCCAAACAAGCAAAGAATCTTATCAATCATGCTCAGAATTTTTTATTAATTATGATAAATCCTCAACATTCTAGGAATACTGCAACAACAAGTTGACTTACCGACCAACGCAGCTCCGGACAACAACAACTGATCGACCACATCTTGAGAAATACCAAAACTTATTTCAAGAGTCGAATGGAGTACCTATGCATTTTCAGGTAAATTACTCCATTGAACTTATTCCTTGTTCTTCATCACCTAACGCATATGTTTAAAGAAGATCCATCCTCTATAATGAATAAATTCGCATAAAAATTGAGGATTTGATCAATAAAGGTCATATCCGGCCTAGCTCCTCTCCTTGTGGAAGTCCAGTCATCCTAGTTCCAAAGAAATATGGCACTTGGCGCATGTGCATTAACTATCGGGCTCTCAACAAAAAATTAGTAAAGAACAAATACCCTCTTCCAAGGGTAGACAAACTTATTGATAGTTTGAAAGGTGCTAAGTTCTTTACGAAGCTTGACCCCAAGTTGGGATATCATCAAATTTCGATCGAGTCCATCGATGTATGGAAAACAACTTTAAAGACCAAGGAAGGATTGTTTGAATGGTTATTCATTCCTTTCGGCTTAACCAATGCACCTGCAACCTTCATGAGATATATGGATGACCTTCTACGACCTTTCATCGACAAGTGTGTCATTGTATATCTCGACGATATCTTGATCTTTAGTCGATCATGAGAAGAACATGTCAGAAAGCTTCGATAAGTATTCAACACTCTCCATCAACATCGACTATATCTGAACATGGAAAAATGCTCATTTGTGATGACCAACATCAAATATTTAGGGTATGTAATTTACTCTGCAGGCATTCATGTCGAACCAGAAAAAAGTATAGATCCTCAAATATTGGCCAATTCCTCATAGCATTCATGAACTAAGAAGTTTTCTTAATTTGGAAAATTTGTATCGATGGTTCATACTTGGATTCAACCACATCGCATGGCCTTTGAATCAGTTGACTAAAGGAAATGGGAAAGTTGTATTTAAATGGACACTGACATAACAACAAGCTTTTGAACAACTCAAAAAAAATTTGTACTGCACCAGTACTTGTGTTACCTAATTTGCATCAGTCCTTTGAGATTGAGACAAATGCATCGGACTATTCTCTCGGCACATTGATCACTCAGTTAGGTCACCCAATCCTGTTTCATTCTAAAACATTCAATGACACTGTTAGAAGGTATTCAATGTATGAAAAAGAACTATACGCTATTGTGAAATATCTTAAGAAATTGAGACACTACATTCTTGGAAAGGAAACGATCATCCTCACTGACCATAAACCTTTGTAGTTCACTCCATCCCAGTTGTCATGTCCCCATATTTTGGGACATTAAAAGTGTTGACCATGATGAAATTCCTAGGGTTCCAAATTGATATTAATTATTCTTCCTAGGAAAAATATTGCTAATAATTATTTTGAGGCATGTATTTAATTTAATTTCAGCCTTTTATTAATTATGCAATTAAATGATGTGGAAATAAACTTGCCAAGTCAAGAAAGCACTAGAGTCCAAAAATGTTGCCAAAAATGAGAAAAGAGGAATATTTCAGGAAAAGCACCATAAATCCAGAAAGTAGGATAAAACAAGAAAAACAAGAGTATGAAAAGCAGGAAAGTTCAAAAAAAAAGGAAAGTTAGAAAAAGAGGAAAAATAAGGAAAGGAAAAGAAAAGAAAAGAAAGGAAAGTATGTCCACTCATGGGTGACCTATTCTCACAGGTCACCAAGCCAAGTAACTTGCTCAATAGGTCAACATTAATTCTATAAAAGAAGTATTCCAACTCCATTGTTCAGTTTGGTTTATGATTTTATTTCTTAATGCTTATGTGAGCATTACTCCTGAGTGTTGTGCCTCAAACTACTGGGAGATGAGCCCCAGCCTTCCATTCCCCTCTCCTTCCATCCCATTCTCTTCCATTGCAGGTGTGGAGTGATAGATTGAAGAAATTGAAGGTTTAACAGAGTTATTTTCATCCTCCATAAATTTCAGGTTGAGCTCCAGTGAATCCCATGCTTCACCTATTCTCACAACCCCTTGCTAGTCATGATATGGGCCTCCCGCCCCTTATTTTTGGAGTATCCTTGTAATGGTCAGTCCATGATGTAATTTATATTCTGTAATGTAATAAAATTATGAAAATTACATTTATCAGGTCTATATATCTCTTCCCATAGAGAATCTTGTCTCAATTTCACCAGTAAGGCCTTTTTATCAATGTATGGGGGGGTAAATGAATAAAAATGAGTGCTATAAGAAATATGCCATGTCGAGGAAGTGATTGAAGAGTGTTTTCATGTTCATAAATCTGATATTTACCTATTTTACAGTTCTTATGTTTTACAGAAATGAATTTGAGATGATTTAGCCGCTTCTTTTAGACCCTAGCTAGATTACTAGCTCTTAATAACTGGTTTTTCTAAAACTGATGTAAAACAAGTTTTGTAAACTCAAAATGATCCCCGTCAGTTCCTGTGGGTCACTAATAGGCCCAAATCCCCATAAAAATATCCATAACCATTTTTTGTTGGGTTCTTACCACCCTTTTGGATCCTCCTCTGCGTAGGGTTTCCCTTGGCCAAAACTGCCCAAAAAACCCAAATCCATCCCAGTATTTTCAGAACTTTCCAGAACTTCAGAAAAATTTACATAGTATTTACTTATGTTATATTAATTCTGTATCACCCCTTTGTAAGTTTCCAAAATCCCCTGGTTGAAACATACTTAACTACCCTCCTTAGTTTCATGGTTTGGCTGCCCATAAGCGTGGTAGTAGGTTTCCGCGGAGCGGATTGTGAACCCTGAATTGCACCAGATATAAATGTTATAGGGGAGAGGGAATTCCATTTCTTAATTTATTTTTGTTTCTTCCCGTTGTTCACTCCTTTTTCCTACAAAAATTCCCAGAAGAATTCCCTAATTTGCCCAGTCCGAGAAGGTTTTCTGTGAATTAATTTAATTTCATAATTTTTAATTTAAAAATTGCATCAAGCTAATATTCTGATCTATAAATAAGATATTGGATATTACAGTGGTATCAGATCTCTTTCCTTGGATCATCATGTGGAAAGAAATCTCGCAGTGAATAAATTTGTAGCCATGTCATACTATGAGGATGACTATGATGAGCAGTATGAAGAATACTGCAGACAATATGAAGAAGAAGAAATCGTCTATGTTTATGGAGGCCTAAAAAAACATGAATATGATGAAGAATATTAGACATCATATGGATAAGAGATCATGTATAATTCTCCAATGGTTAAGAAAGAATTGACAAAGATAATGGAAGCATGTGAAAACATGCCTAGCTACTACAAGGAGTATTTGGCCTTGGGTAAGAAAAATTGTGCAGATGTTACTTTCGAGGAATATATTTATTTCCAGTATGGATTTTGGCCCAAAGATGTGGATGATAATTCTTTCAATATCATCCAATCATCCATGGAGGAACCAAGTTGTTCCAACTATGTGAGTGAGGAAGAAGAAAAGGAAGCCGAAAGGGAAGATGTTGCAGAGCCATCTGTTCGTCCAACCATTTTGAGATTGTTTGGGTGTTCTTCTAGCAGATATTCCAAAAGTGGTGACATGAGTATTATTTCAGAGAGTGAAGTTTCATCAAATTTCTTGAAGAAGCAAGATCCACTGACAAACCATCCTTTAAAGGAGAAGGTCATGAACCTTCCAGAGGAAGAAACATGTAGTGCTTCTAATGGAAGTATTGATGAGGAAAATGAAGAAGGGCTTGTTGGTCCAAATATTCTGGATAGGAAATATGAAAAGGAGGATGAGGGCACAAATCCATTCTCAATCATGGAAAAGGCACATGACTCACTTATTTCTTCAAGTGATCAAAGAAAAGAAAATATCAATGGGGTGAAGTGCAAAACACCACGGGGTGGTTGCATAAGAGGAGAAGTTGAAGAGGAATGCACTTCAAGCTTCTTGGTGGGTGATATCCAAATCGCTGCTCAATATGTGGGATTATTTATGGTTGATGATATATATTTTGGATCATATCCAAAATATGATTACAAATCAGAGTTACAGTCACCTTGGGAGCCACATATGGAAGAAGAAAGCAAGACCACACCGCTTGGGTGTGAAGCAGAAATTCTGGTGGAAGAATAGGCCACCATAGTGTCTCTACAAGATGAGGATAAGGTGAAGAACATGTGTGATGAAGGTTCTGATTTATGCAGCAGTAATTTTCATTTACATCCCTCTGATCCATGGAAAGACAAAAATTCTCCACTTGCATCTAAGGACTGCAAGAGGAAGGCCAATTGTGAGGGAGATAAATTCACTCCTAGTTTCTCTGTTGTGGATCACACAATCAGTGCAACTAAGGGTGAGGGTGTCAATGGGGATAATATGGTGAAGAAATATTTTGGAAAAGAAGAATAAGTATCAGATATGAATTCATCATTTGAATTTCCCAATGAAGTGGAAGACAAGCCCCCACCAGCTAGGTGTGAACTCGGAAATCTGAAGGAGAAAAATATGGTGCAAAGGGATGCACACAGTTCTGAATTTCAAACTCTCTTGCAGCATGATGAAGTTGCATACACATCATAGGATAGGATTGAAGTCACTGAGAATCCCAATCCCACTATCACCATTGTGGATATCTATGAGCCATGTAGTATTGTAGGTGGGAAAGCAGAAAGAAAGATTCATAAAGAGAAGTGTAAGCAACCGCAAGAAAATTGCAAGAAAGAAGACGGGGGTGATTTTCCTCAAGAACCCAACTCATTTCCTTGGCCTTTGAAAATGGATGAAAATAATATTCAAAAGGATTTTCACCTTCCCCAAGACACACATTCTTCAGTGGCACACCAGTGTTGGATAGTTGCTTCATTGGAAGATCAATCTTCTCTTGAATCCAAGGAGGAGATGTAGAAGGAATTGTCTACAATACAAGGGGAATTATTAAAATTTATTTCTAATATAGATGATTTGATTGATATTTCTGATGTGTTGCATGGAGCATCCTTGAAGGATGGAGAATAAATTTGCAAGCTCACACAAGATTTGTTGACCACCTAAGATTCCTTGAAGAGCACTCAATGTGCACTCCAAGAATCCAAGATGGATATAGAGAAACTTCATGAGAAATTTCAAAGGTATTACCTACCCTCCTACACATCATTCTATTAGAATAATCAACCCATAGTTACCTACACTAGGCATTAATTTAATTATTTTTGTCTTATTACCTAGAATCCTAGATTCCATTCTATGCTAGTTGCCTTCTACATGTCCTAGAAGTCAACACTTGCTAAAACTAAGTCATGGAATGGTTGGGAAACATCATGGAAACCACATTTAGCATGTCGTCTTTATTCCAGATTCTCTAAAGCACATATTTTCTTTTTTTGAAAAGTTGCCTTGCTTTATAGCTGATTTAAGGCAAAAGGAAAAGCTAGTCTAGGTCTAACTGCCTTGTTTTTTGCCCACATCCTCCTCCCTCCTTTTCTCCAAATAAAAGCATGTATGAGTTGTCTTTCCATCCTTATTTATCTTACCCACTTGACTTAGCAAATTCATGAGAATATTCATATATTTGGAAACTGCTTTATGCACCTATGGGGGATTTGACTAAATTTGGTAAGCCTGCTTTTTGACTATTTCGAATGGAATCCTTATACATTAGAAACTCTAATGTAATTATATATTATAGAATCCTATTACTTCACAAGGTTTTCTATTTTACACTTACTCAATAGATATTAGTGTTATGCTCCAATTTCAGTCTCCTTTGGTGTTAATTTTGCATGTTTGATTAGCAATTTCGTGAGTGTAATTGTTCTATCTCTTGGGTTCAATTTCCACATGGTATCAAATAATTTGTAGATCTATTTATCTCCTTACAAATTGTTATTGCATGTTCAACATCATTGACTGGGAGCGCATTCTGCTGACTAGAGGGCACAGCTACTGAGCTATTGACCAATCTGATAAGATCATCTTGAACCCATTTAATTTATTTGAGTGAAAATATGAGATGGAGATATTGTTGAGAGAGAAAGTTCTCTACAGGGTGACTATGGAAACTGAGGTAGAGCCCAATGCAGCTGTAGAGAAAATTAAATGGCACAATAGGAGGGATGAGGCCTATGGTCTTTTGTGTCTGAGCATCTCAAGAGACCTCCTATTCCATCTTGATGGATTGATGTTGTAATCTCACAGATCACATAGGGTTACCAATAATACACATTAAAAACATACATACACAACATAAAAAAGAGACAAGAACAAGTAGGTAGAATAACAGATTATATTATAATGAAAGGGTCCATACAATACATAGAACTAAACCGAGTTCTCAGCTGGCTCAAGAGTATAATATATATGAATTAAAAAATAGTTACAAATAACTACCTATCGGTTCAGTCAACCGACAAAACCTTATGTGGCCGACCTAATCTCTAATTAATCGGCTGATCGACTTAGTCGGCTAATCAACTAAGTCAGCTATAGTTCTAGTTGGCTTTACTGACTTGCTCCTCCAACATCTCCCCCACAAACAAAACATTTCTTAGTCCCGAAGAAACAGGGAGGTACCAAAATTTCTTTGCCTGTCCTAAGTAGTTATTTCTGTGTTTGATCTTCATGGGTTGTGAATTCTGACGGTTGGTCTCTTCTGTACATAGACTTCAACAATTGCTTCAGTTGTTACTTCCAGCTGATGTTGGAATTCCGTCCAACTTTGCAGTAATTTTTGGATGTCGATGGTTAATGTAGTCAAACTTGATAATATCGACATTTTTTCTTGAATGGAAAGTTCTGCTATTCTTTCCATGTCGGGACCCATAAACTGGTCCTTTTCCTCTGCGGGAAGATGATGTCTAATTTTTCTAAACTTGGAATTGCTTGCTACACTCACTGATGTGCTTGTCGCTTGAGCTTCTGTAATTTGGCTGTTTAGAGCACTATTTGATTTTCAATTGTGCTTCTAAGTGCTTCCTTTGTGCCTTTTCTCTTCTCGAGCACTTGGATTTCTTGTTGGGTCTGCCGGGTCGACTTTACTTTGGTATTCTTGACTTTCAGTCATCTGGTTGCTAAGTTTCTCTCTCTGTTTGAAATGCTGTTAATGATCCTTTAGTGGTTCACTATTTATAGTTGATGTGTTTGAAATTTTTGTCGATGGTTATATTAATGGCGGATGTGATGGTCCACCATGAACACTTGAGTTTGCGTTAATGGCGATTTGATTTTGTTGCTCGTAGTCATGAAGGTGTGATGGGACTTTCAATGTCGTTGGTCGATGTCGATCATGTGAGCGGTCGATGGTGTTATGTCGATGGGCGTGATGTCAGTTGTCGTAGTGGTGATTTCTTGTCATACTTCTTTATGTATTTTGATCCTATTTTGCTTTTTATATTTTCATATTTTTATAAATTTTGTTTAACCATTTTTTTTTCCAGACTTGTTTAGTTTCTATACCATTTTAGTCGGGCACCATTAACAAGTTTCCGAAATACTATGCCTTGTAACATCCTTAGTCGGGCTGATCCATTGGTATGTATCTCTTTGGCAACATAGGGTCCCATCCATTTTGTATGTATCTTTTTGGGTTTTCCTTTTACTCGACTGTTGTATAGTAAGGCAAGGTCTCTCACCGACAGGTTTTTGTTTTTGATGTTTCGATCGTGCCATGCCTTTTGTTGTTGTTTCTGGATTTCCTAATGTTGTATTGCGATTAGTCAGTGTTCTTCAAGTTTACTTAGTTGCAGCAGTTAGTGCTTTCTTCCTTGTTCAACATTGACGTGCAAAATCTCTATGATAATAGGTGTCTGTTGTCGAAAGTGTAGTGGAACTACTGCTTCTTGTCCATAAACTAGTTGAAATGGTGTTTGGTCAGTTGAACGCTTGTATGCTGTTCTGTATGCCCATAGTACTGCAGGTATCTTTTTGTCCTAGTCGTCCTTGTCAGTGTTACATATTTTTGTTAATCCTTTTGTTAATGTTTTGTTAAATGCTTCAATTGCTCCATTCGACTGAGGGTGGTAAGCTGTACTCCGATGGTGGTCGATTTGGAACTAATATGTTAGTGTTTTAATAGTTTTATTAATGAAGTGTGTTCCTTGGTCACTAATTAGTGTTAGTGTACATCCAAATCTGGTAATGATATTCTCATAGATAAACTTAGCAGCTATCTAGCTGGAACATGTGTCGACTGGTTCTGCCTCTGCCCATTTGGTTACGTACTCAGCTGCAGTTATTATGTATCTTGCACCTGTTCTTTTTGCTGGTATGGGAAATGGTCCTATGAAGTCGATAGCCCAAATTTCAAATGTCAAGCTTGGGTTTACTGATATCAGGGGCATTTTTGTACTAGGCAGGGGTTGACCCAGCCATTGACATCTGTCACATTGGCTTACAAAATTTTTGCAGTCTTTGTAAAGTGTCGGCCACCACAACCCTGATTGTTGGATTTGATTTGCAGTTGTGTCTTCTTGGAAATGTCCTTCGGTAGGTCCATAATGTGCTTCATACATAATATTATTTCTTTCATATTCTAGTACAGACCTTTTGAGAATGTCGTCTAAACCCATTTTATATAGGAATCCATTTATGAGACTATATGGTGCAGCTTTCATGGCTAAGATTTGTTTCTTCTTCATATTCATGCCTTCTGGTGCTTGCCCATTTCTAAGAACTGTGCTATTTCCTCCAATTTTGCTAGGACTGCTTCTATTCGAAATAGATGTGCATCCAATAAGTCATCTTCAACTCCTGTCGGTTGCTCTCCTGTGTCGATTTGAGATAAATGGTCGGGACCGACATTTAACTTACCTAGTCTGACGATGACTTCGAATTCAAATTCTTGGAATAGAAGTAGCCATCGACAAATTATTCCATGGTGTAGAGGATTATTTACGAGGTATTTTAGTGCTTGGTGTTCGATGTAAAAAATAAATGGATTAGCTAGTAGGTAGTGTCAATATTTTTGTAGTGCAAAGACCATTCCTAATGCTTCTCTTTCTGTTGTCGAATAGTTTGTTTCAAATTTATTTAGTTTTCTGCTACTGTAAACTATAGGGTAGTCCATTCCATCATCTCCTAGCTTAGTTAGGATTTCTAGGCCTGATGCGTCGATGTGTACATGGAATTTGGTCGACCAGTTTGGAAACCTTAGGATGGGTGCTTCGACTAGCCTTCTTTTTAGTTTTTCAAATGATATGTTGCACTCTTCTGTCCAGTCAAAATCCTGATCCTCTCTTAGCAATTCTTCCAGTGGGTATGTCATATCTGAATAGTGTCTTATGAATTTTCTATAATATCCTGTATGACCAAGTAGTACCCTGACTTGTTTTGGATTCATCGATGGTTTTAAGTCGAGGATGATTTTTATTTTTGCGAAGTCGAATTTAATACCTTATTTATAGATAATGTGTCCCAAAAGTATCCCTATAGGAGTTAGAAATACGCACTTCTTGATGTTCAGAGATAGTTGGATTTGTTTGCATCGTTCTAACATAAGCCTTATCCATTTACAATGGTCTTTCAGTGTAGAGTATATTGTCCAATAATCAAAATATACTGCCATTGTTTTGTAAATGTACTCCTGAAATGTATTAACCACAATCCTTGAAAAGACTGCAGGTGCATTTTTAAGTCCAAAAGGCATAACCCTAGAAGCAAATGAGCCAAATTCACATACAAATGTTGTCTTTTTATGATCTTCTTTGGCTATTGGTACTTGATTATAACCTAAGAATCCATCTGTAAATGAGTAGCATTCATGTCCTGCGACCTCATTTAAGATTTCATTTGCATAAGGAGTTGGAAATGAGTTTGTTAATGTAACTTTATTGAGTTCTCTGAAGTCAAGACAGATCCTTAGCTTGGTTGGATCATGTTTCTTTGGTTGAACCACCATTGGACTTGCCCATTCTAATTGGTCAATAGGGTAGATAATACTTGTTGCAAGCATGTTATCAATCTCCTTCTTAACTATCTCTTTGTATTCATGAGCTAGCTTATATGGTCTTTTCTTCACAGGTCTAACATCAGGTTTAATGTCGATTTTTATTTCACCCATTTCATGGACTAAACCTTTGAGATCTTTATAATCTCTAGCAAATACATCCTGGAATTCTTTTAATAAGTTCACTATTTCTGTTGTCTGTGCTTCAGTCCAGTAGTCTCCAATTTTTTCTATTTTTGGTCGATCATCATTTGATATGTCGACTTCTTTATTTTTCACTTTAGCGTCTAACCATTTAGGGGATTTTGTCTCATTGATTAGTTGACTCCCTTCTTTAAACTATGAAAATGTAGCAGGAAATTTTGCTGCAGTCGTTCGGTCGATGTCTTCCTTGTCGGTTGTCTCGATTTTGAGTACTGTGCGAATTGGTTTTGTTGTTTTGGCATGGTTTGATTTCCATCTAAAGCTTTTGCCTTTAGAATTTTCATTTTCCATTTGTAGTCTTGTTGACTATGGAATTGTACCAGTTTGTATATTATTGCATTGTGTTTTAGGGTTTTGTTTTTTGTCGGTTGTACAAATGCTTTGATATGTTTTGCCGATTCGACCAAATTCTCATTTTGGGGTACAATGTTGAAATCTTTGATAAAATTCTCTTTGAGTTCATGCGATAGGAATGTTTCACCTCGAGCTTCTTCCATTTTTTACCATTTTTTTGGTAAGTCGAAGAGTGTTGATGGGAATAGGTGTGGCCATGTACGTTCATCTTTATATCCAATTCTTCTCCTTTCTTTTTCACATGTCTTTATGTGGTTTTCTGGATCTTGTCCTTGGGTAAATATAGGTATCTGAGCCTGGTTGGTCAACTTCTTTCCTCCAAATATTTCTACAAAATAAGTCAAAGCTGTTGTCCATGTCTGCAGTCTTGACTGATGGGTATCCCACCATCTAGCAGCTTGTCCTGTAAAAATTTCCACTAAGCTTTGTAGTCGGCCATGTTCGCCAATGTTCCTAGATACTTGCTCTATGTGCATAACTGGTGATTCTCTTTCTTTATATCTTGGGACTTTTGTGATATTTATATTTGTTGGTTTCAAGGTGGGATATTCCCTAGTTTTCTTCTCAAATACTTTTGGGATGATGGACACCACAAAGCATTGTATGACTGGTTTCTTCTGTAATTTTTGAATGGTCCAGAATCCTCTTGCTTTTGTTTCATAGTTTTCAACCTCCCAATCATATAGTTCTGTGTCTGAATTGTATCCTACTGAGTCTTGGTTGCCTAAGTAAATTTCACCATATATATTATGTTCTGTGTAATCTTCATTATTCTGTATCTGATATAGTTGTCAGATGTCAACTTCTTCATCAATTGGTTCTATCCAAGGTTCTCCTTGGGATGGGTGGATAGGTACTATGACTTTTTGTCCATTCTCTTTTAATTTTATTCTTTCTTTGTCTAAGGATATCGAGGCTTTGATTTTTCTCCCCCAAGGTCGACCTACTAATGATGGGAAGGAGCTGGATCCTTCCTTAGGGTCAATAATTTCAAAGTCGGATTGCGTCGATATTCCTTTTATCGTTGTGTCGACATTTTTCCAGACTCCAATAGGTTCAATTAGGCCTTGGTTGGCTAGTTTCAAGTATATGCCTAACTTGTATAATCAAGGTTTGCCTAATTGTTCCCATGTGTCTCGAGTCATAATATTTACCTGTGATCCGAAATCGAGCATGACTTGTTGGACATGGTATCCTTCAATTTCTAGGTTAACAAGTGGGTCGACATCACTTTTATCTTTTTGGTTTAGACTGCAAATACTCTTTGTTTGTTTTTCAGTGTTTTTTGTGTGTTTTATTTTATACAACAATTCAATGAATTGAGATACTATTTTATATTTTTGTACTAAGTGTATTAACTCTTTTACTGTGTTGTGTTGGTTGTCATCAGCTTCTTCTTATCGGGAAAATTCTTTAAATACATTTGTTGCATCTTTATATATATTTTTTTCTTTAACTGGGTCAGGATAAACATTCTTTTCTTTTATTTTGCTTATTCGTGGGTTATCATTCCCAATTTTTGTCCCTTGTCAGGTTACTATATGCAGATTCTTTGTATTAATTATATAATGTTTTTGCACACACGACAAGACATTAACATTTTTCTTCTTATTTATTTTTTCAAGCATAGTAGGGAAATCCTCTAATGAGTGATCCCCTACTCCACAACTAGTACAAAATTTTAAGTCAGTTTTGTCCTTGTATGGACAGCCTGCATATCAGTGTCCTTCCTTGTAATAGGTGAAACATTGGATGGGCCGACATGGTCGGTTGTCTCGATTCTCGGAGAATCGACCTTGACTTCCATATCCTCCACATCGGTTGTCGAAGCGATGTTCGTATCAATGAACTTTGTATCTTTGATTATTCTAGTCATTTTGTGCATTGTTTCATTGTTCATTGTTTTGTGTGACTGCATTAGTATGGTATACTGCATGATAGTTCTGTCGATTTTTTAGGTTTAGATGGCAGTCGACCGTGGCGTGATTCTTTGTTTCACAGATAACGCACCAAGATGCTTTGCCATTTTTCATGTTAAACAGACAATCTTTTGTTATGTGATCGCCATGGTCTTGGAAAATGTGGCAAAAACACTTTGTTTGCACAAATTGAACATCCCGTCGGCTGATATCCTATTGACAATTGTCTTTTGAATGTCCAACCGTTGAACATTTCGTGTACCAGATATCCTGACTCTTAAGGTTTAGCTTTTTTAGTGATTTCTGCATGATCTCAAGCTGTTCCTCCAGTCTATGATCCGTGGGGTATACTGGAATATTTTCATCCATTTCTACTTGTAGATATTTAGTAAGTGCATCTTCATAAGATTTGAATATTTCTAGACTTATGTGCCGACGAATTCTCTGTGACAGACCTGCAAGAAACCAATGGATTAATAGTTGCTCATCAATGACATAATCCAATTGGATGAGAACGTCTTTCCATCATTTGTCGTATTCGTGGATAGTTTCTCCTAACTTTTGTGATGTTTTCTTCAATTTCTTAGCCGCCAGATGTTTTGCATCTAGAGTTTTAAATAATGACAAAAATTGCGCAATGAATTCCGCATTAGTTGCTCCAGGGGTTCTTTCAGAAAAGGTCATATACCATGTTAATGCCCTTTTTCTTAAGGCACCAATGAACTACGCCATTTGTCTATCTTCATCTATGACTTGGTTTTCCTCCCATGTCGATTCGCAGATGAACCAATGTCATCTAGGATCCTCGTCGCCCTCATATAGAAGGATGTGTGCTCACCCATGACCCATGTCGGAGTCACTGTCACTGTCTTCTTCAGGAGGTGGCGGTGGTGGGGGTAGTGGGATGTTTTGTTTATTCCTTTGTGCAAAAATATTGTCGAGAGAACTCTCGTTTTCGTCTATCATTTTAGTTTTCGTTTCTTCTCCGATAAGCAGTCAGTCAGGGTTGAATTCTCCTGTCGATGTCTAACTACAATTATTTGTCTTCAGCTCCAAATTTTCTGTACTCTCCAAAGTTGTGTTTGGAAGGGGGGGTGCTCCTTCACGTGTCAGGTAAATTAAGTGGATACTTCGGTTGGAGGGTAATGCTTGAAGCGTGACCCAATTTCCTTCTTCTAATCAATGGATAAGTAGATGATTATCATCATTTTTCTTGTCATCTAGTTGGCTCCATATACCAAACTCACCAACTCTTAGTTTGAGGTCCTTTTCGACAATGGCTTGTATCTTGGTACTCGGATTTGTTGGAGATAGAGGTCTTACCTCCTAGGGAATTTCTATTTGGAGAGCTTCTTGCTGCTTTATCCACAAACCTTCTTCCATAGGGGATGCTTCTTCTTCCATGCCTTCTTCTTGTCGGTCATGACCCGACTCTGGTGGATTTTTATCTTGGTCTGTCACCCTAGTATTCATTCCTCTTTGTAGTGCTATAGCTCTTTCTCTTCTTTCTTTCCTTCCTTGCAGCCTCTTCTCCCTCTCTATTTTATGTAAGTCCGCTGTACCTTTGTGTGACACTGTCCTTTCGATTTCCTTTTTAGGCCGACTTCTCATCGCTGGTGAATGGTATCTCTTTAGTCGACTAGAATCCTCTCCACTTTACCCTGACATATGACCAGATACCCCCCCATTGCCTACCTAATGCTTTAGAAAGACCGGATAGTTCTGTTTACTTGCTTAGGAAGTATTCCCACTCCCTTTCGACAATGATTTTCTCCCACTTCTTTTGTTTTTCCGCCCAATTAGGGTTTGATGGCGCTCTACGTAGTAATGGACGAGGTTCGACAATATGACCCACTCCTTTTTTTGTCAGGAATTTAAACAGCAAGGTCAGTAAGGAGCACAGGAACTGTTCAGTAAGGTCTGTATATAATTTCTTTTGAACAAATTCTATTGAACTTCTTTCCTCTATAGCTTGCTCCTTGTAGAAATTGTCGGTGATCTTTTCAAACCACTCCGACAAGTTTGTCCTCCCCCATCGAATTAGTTTGTTTAGGAGCTATTGGTATTTAATTGCTTCTGGATTTTTCATCCAGAAGTTTCTTCAAAAGCTGGGGTACTGATTCTACAAAATTCTCATGAGTCTCAGTAAAGAACCTTTCTTTTGCTTGAGCAGTCGTTAATGTATTTCTTCCTGCATAATTTTGCAAGTAGTTTGCTATTTTACGCTCCCACTAGTCCTTAATCTCCTATTTTGATATCATCTGCTTGTATACATATCAGACATGTACTACTGGCAACGGAACCAATGTTGTAATCTCACATATCACATA
The DNA here is from genome assembly GCA_001517045.1 of Pseudotsuga menziesii. Lineage (NCBI taxonomy): Eukaryota > Viridiplantae > Streptophyta > Pinopsida > Pinales > Pinaceae > Pseudotsuga > Pseudotsuga menziesii. Next base: position 261,789 of record LPNX010754988.1, read on the forward strand.
AGGTTACCAATAATACACATTAAAAGCATACATAAATAACAGAAACAAGAGACAAGAACAAGTAGGTAGAATAATAGATTATATTATAATGAAAGGGTCCATACAATATAGAGAACTGAACCGAGTTCTCATCTGGCTCAATAGCCTAATATATATGAATTACAAAACAATTACAAATAACTACCTATCGGTTTGGTCAACTGACACGACCTTATGTGGCCGACCTAATCTCTAATTAGTCAGCTGATCAACTTAGTCAGCTAATCGACTAAGTGAGCTATAGTTCTATTCGGCTTTACTGACTTGATCCTCCAACAATTGACATCACCTAATGAAGTGTGGGAGAAGCTTGAATATATTTTTGGAAAGACAGATGAGATGAGAGGACATCAAATTGAGATTGAGTTGATCTCCTTGAGTCCCATCCCTTTTTATCTTCCCACTTGACTTAGCAAATTCATGAGCATATTCATATATTTGGAAACTACTTTATGCACCGATGGGGGATTTGACTAGATTTGGTAAGCTTGCTTTTTTACTATTTCGAATGACATCCTTATGCATTTGAACCTCTCATGTAATTATATATTATAGAATCCTATTACTTCATAAGGTTGGCTATTGTACACTTACTCAATATAGATTAATGTTATGCTCCAATTTCAGTCTCCTGTGGTGTTAATTTTGCATGTTTGATTAGCAATTTTGTGAGTGTAATTGTTCTATCTCATGGGTTCAATTTCCACACATTCATCCATATTCACAAGGCTGATTGAATTCTTGAACATAGGGAGGAATCTCATGAGATGGTGGATAATGAGATGCACTTATATTTGTAGGTGCTTATGAAAATCTATGAGGAAGAGAATATTGGCCAAGCACTCATTAAGGTTGAGAGGAAGGATGAAGTGTTATTATATACCATAAATATGGATGATAACATTCCTTATGGATCAGCAAATAAAATTCCTTATTCATCCATTGATTGGGTGGATAGAGACACCTTTGAAGTGAAGAAGGTGGGAGATGAAGAATTTAATTTTTGCAATAATTTTTTGTTGTGACCGACATTGTCTTGACATGTGGGCAACCACAAAGATTTAATTTGAAGCCATTGGGTACCTTCCATACACACGCACATGAGGTGCATTCTGATTTTTTTTTGCTTGAGGATTGTACAAACAAGTTTGATGAGAACCAAGCACTTGGCCTTTTCCAGAAAAAATGAAATTGTTTCCTGAAAAGAATCTCTTCCCCATGGGAGAGTCAAATGAGCATGAATATGGGGAAGCCATAAGTTGGGTGGATAAGTATTGAAAAGATCTGATTCATAGTTCTACCCACACTTCTATTTCAGCCTCATCAAGGGAGAATGAATTTTCCTTGTTGGTGCAACAGGAAGAGTTGGAGGCTTTCCTAGGTGTTCATGATGACTTGTGGAATGCACCATAACCATCCCATCAGCCACATAGGAACATATTGTTGTCACTTGATGCCATTCAACCACATGTGGACTGGGTGGAAGATTACATGTCACACATGGAGTCTTCTTGCAGAAAAATTTCAGCTCATGAGCAGTGGAAGGCAGTTGAGCAATCAAACTATCAAGAGGAGTTGATGAGAAAAACATCTTGCATCAAGTGGTCTTTGTGGAGGAAATACACACAATTGTATGGATTCTTATACCTTATGACAAGTGGAAGAGAGTTGAGCCATTGGAAGTGTTCACATGGACATTTTGGTTGCAGTATCAGTACCCTCTCAGATTGGATGATGGGACACTTATTTGTTTTTCATGCTTGCATTTTTTGAGATAATTGTGATGCATCATATTATTGTGAGCAATTTGGGAATCCTTGTTGGTTGGATGATGCCTATACTCACTGGGGTTGGACATGGGACTCACACCTATGTCTTTGCAACAACATCATTGTGAGATTCAATGTTGATGTGCATCAAGAACATAAGGAACTTTATGTTGGGTGGGGAAATATGAAAGATTTCCAACTTTGCATTGAGAATTTCCAGTTTTTAGTGTAGTGGTATTGTCAGAACCCCAAATTTTCACAAAAATTTAAAATTTTTGATGTAACATAAACTGTTTATAGTCGCAGTTTGATAACTGCTAGCAGCTAACGGAAAGAATGAAACAATTAACAAAACTAACCATTAACTTGAACACATAGAGATTAATACTATTTTAATTTCGATATGTGATGTAAATAATCTGCATTTAGTTATTTTTAGCTGTACTAATGGTTTGATTTGTTAAGTAGGTGAGGAGATACTTTCTAACTGGGGCTTACTTAGCGATTGCTAACTTATCTGGAATTCTGGATCTTACAGGATTGACAGGTAAATTTTGAACCAGTAAGAGTATATTAAGGCGTTAATCCCAATATACTTCTTTTAGCATAAATATATATACTGCTAGAGTAACAATTTGCTTAATAGCATTCAAGGATACTACAAGGTAAAGTAATGTTTCTTTTACTTGTTTTAAAGCTGTGATAGTATTTTAAAATCATGTTATAAAGACCAATAACCTTACCATTCTCAATGTTTTTCATTAGTATGACTTTTGTTTCAGACAATTCTTCTTTCTAGCTACTAGCCAAGTTACTTATAGATCTCAAAATTTTGTAAAACAACTCCTTTATTGACATACGAGTTTACTGCTGTTATTATTTTTGAGATTTAAAACTCTGCTTATTAGCCTAGAAATAAAACTAAGCCTTATAATAACAAGCTTACAAATGTACCCTCAGCTCTACTTTTAATTTATCTTTGGTAGATGAAATTTATGAGCTTATTATTGTGTTATCTCCATAAATGATCATTTGCACAAATGTTGTCAACCTTGTGATTTCTATCTCCAAACTTTTTCATGACATAAGTAGTGTGACAAAATGACATTATCATATAAGTGATACTAGATTTATTCTTGAATAGTTTTACAATCCTTCACTACCAAGTCTAATCAAATCTTGTTTTGATTAATCTCAGAGATTCGGTATCTTATGAAGACCAATTGATCATATACTTCCTAGAAGTTCATCTTACTCTTAGTACCATAGACTATATTCAAAGTATGAGTTATGCTAGGGTGTAATTACTAATTATTTTTATACACATCTTGTTGATTTGTAAACAAGCTTCTTATCCACTAATGTTTGCATAAACTAGTTCTAACAACATAGACATGCATCATTTATGTTTATAAAAAGAAATGGATAATCATAGTATTATTAACCCATTTCCAACAACTTTTACTATACTATTGATCTCTTCATTATATGTTTTACTAAAAGGATTATAAGATCTTTATAAACAAAGATATATTTGCAAAACATGTTTTGGTTCTTCACAAACGAGGAATCCAAGATTCATAATATAAGGTTTACAAATACCATGAAAACCTCATTCTTTGTCATAGCTTGATTTTATGATTTATCAATGAAATGATACGTTTGAATTTGTAGATTACATTATTATTATAGTCATTGTTCAAATTATTGACAATAATTTTTTGTCCCGACAATTGCAGTGATAACTATATTGTTCGACCCATTTTGGACTAAATAAGTTAGTGGGAACGTGGAACATCCACCATCATGCATTGCATGAATTATAAGATTACCACGCAACCCTACTTCTTATTTTCCATCGAGGGTTTTGGTCTCTGCACTGTTGGGTTCATTGCGGTCATGAGGGCTCGCTGGTGCATGACTCCAGCTCCATTGTTTGTGTATCATGAAGTGTAGCCACTCTAGTGTATGGGTTACGAAGTTCATAGATCGCATTATGTTTTTCTTCTTGCATACAATACTTTGATGTGCGTGAGGGTAGTGTAGCTCCGTCAGTAATTTTCAGTGTTGTTTTCTCTCGTGGCCATTGCCAAGGCTTACTCTTGTTTCCGTCGGCAGTGTAGCATGTACTTTAATCTCTGTCAACTCTGTTACTAGTGAATGCAAGGGTTTGGGCTGTTCGTTGTGCTACTCATGGTGTGGGCCCAAATCCTCCTCGGCTTCCAAGTCTTTCACTTCCAGGTAAAGAAAATCGTCTTGTAAATGTTATAAGCTTTTAAAAAAAAATTACAGTTACAGTTATAAGCTCGGTTTCTAGTTAAGATTTGGTCTTCACTTGCAGGTGATGGTTCACCTCTTTGTTTGGAAGAATCTTCTCCACGTTTAGATTGGCATCAAGTCCTACAGGTAAGCCCCGGTTACAATGTGGAAAAACCATGCTTGTATAGACTTAGGGAAACTAAATGGTTTCAGTTGGGAATGAGTCACGACCTCGGTTCCTTTAGTCTTGGGATGTTTGGTATTCAGTTTTTAAGATTGGTTTTTCGTTATTAAACCCTTGCATATAGCAGTGTGGCTCCAGCATTCGATGTCGTGAATTGTACTACTCTTTTCTTGACTTATAAAGTATTTACAGTAGTGTAGGTTTTGATAAATTGAAAGTTAGTTTTGTTTAAAAAAAAAACCCATGCCACGATGCTGGGTACATCGGCCCTGAGTTGGGTGTTGTAATATGGTTAAGTTTATAGCCTTACGACCTGTCAAAGTAATACATTGGGTTTTTCTTTAAAAAAGATTTAATTCGAGCTCTATCTCATTCTTGTATATCTTGACTCTGTGTACTTTAGGTTCTTCCTATTCGACTGTTAATGAAGAACATTACTGTCTAATATCTTTTGTAAATATTTTATTGTTATTATAAGACTTTAAGGTCATAGTGTATAATTTATAATATTTATTTACTTGTTCAGATTATACAACTAGGGTTTTCGTAAAAATGAAACCCTTGTCTATAGATTAGGTTTTACTACTTGTTAATTTGGATAAATTATTATTATTACATATGTGTTGTGTAAATGTAGATTCATTTTCAGTAAGGACTGTAACAGTTTATAATAGACTAAAATATTATTTTAATAATTATCCAAGTAAATGGTTTGTAGCTTAGATGTTTTATTTATAATATTTAAAGAACTTGGTTAGGGTTTCGACCCTGAAGTTTCACAATTACAGGTATAATCCTGTTTAATATTTATAAATAGTTTCTACATAGGTATTATTTAGTTTTATACTAGTTATTAATTATATTTTCATTGCTTTTATTTAATAAACTGTTTATTAGAATTTACTCAGAGTTTTTGAAATGATAAAGCCTAAATTCTGTAACTCAGTTTATTCTTTTTAATCTAAGTACTTTTAAATTTTACCCTATTTGGTTTATAGTAAATATTAGTCCTAGATTTAGTTGATAAAACTATGTGAATTGTAGTTGTTTATTTACTTAACTGTATGTAAACATTGTGACTCTACAATGATTTTTCTGCTACATTTCATTCAGTTACTAAGTGAAAACAGAAGAATATAAACCTATCTTAACACAGTTTATCCTCCATAATATTTTGACTTGAATAAAATTACTCTACTGTCTGTAAATACACAATCTTATCTACTAAGATATTCTCTTATCTTCTTAAACGTTCTACCCATGTTTGAGTACTGCTATTTCTTTTCCAATATGTTTACATAAATAAGCTTGTTAAAACAATAAACATAAACAATCAGATCACTGTTCTTTTTAATAATAACCTACATACTGAAATAAATTACTCTGCTAACTAAGAAATACAGAACCATATCTATTATATTCAATCTCTTAGCATTTTATTTCGTCTACTGTAAATATTCTATCTGTGTTGGAGTACGGCCTGGTCCTTCCAGGTGTGGAAAAACACAGACTATAAATTATTTTCTATTCTAACACATTAAAACAAAATAATGTAGAACCTGATTAGGATAGATGACAACAATGTTAGGAGGCCGTTCCTCCCTACCAAACTCCTGGAGAGTGCTCAAACAATGCTTCCTCAGGACCCTCGAGCCTGGTCTTGGTCTTCTTGGCTGAGAACTGGTGGAGAAATAAACAGTAGACTAGTTCAAAAACTCAGTAAAGCACCCTGCTCTCAGTAGTAAGATCTTTTAGCTTAAAAACTGCACTAGATCACTCAGCAGTTATCCCCTCAAACTATTTCCACATTTCCCTTCCATTGAATTTATCTGAAGTACATTCATTCACCTGAATGATCACTTCTCTAGAATGAGCAGCCTCAACTCTCTTCAATGGGAATTTTTATAAAGATTGCCTAGGTATTTTGAGTCAGTTGTCATTAATTGAGCCACCTGCTCTGATTCCACTTTCTTGGGGAATCATGACCCCAAATGTAGGGAGGTTTCCACCTGCAACAGTTGGAAGTGGTTTGAGGATGCTGCCACATGTCAGTTTTCTCTCCACCTAGTCTCCTCCACCAATTTGACCTGTAAACACTCTTTTAACAGCTCTCCTAAGCTGTTGTCTCCTCCTTTATTTATTTATAAATAAAATATTCAGGATTACATTAAATATACTTGACTCTGCTGAGTCATCAATTACAACTTAGCATAAAATTTAACATATTGTCCACAAATAAAATCAAATAATATAAAATTATTTTTTTCAAAATTGGGGCATGTGACATACACACCCCCTTAGAGCATAACATCATCCTCGATGTTATTTATTCTTCATCCTCAGAATTTCCCTGGAACAGAATTAGATATGTGTCTCGCATATTACTTTCCAATTCCTAGGTGGCTTCTTCTAGACTAAGGTGCTTCCATTCCACCTTCACCTGAGCAATGGTGTGGTTCCGAAGTGTGATCTCCCTCCGCCCAAGGATACAGTTCGGTTCCACCAGAAAATCTCCTTCTGGTTCCACCTGTACATCATTCCAGTTAACAACATAAGTAACATCATGAACATATTTCTTTAGTAGAGAAATGTGAAAAACATTATGTAGTCTTAAATTTGTTGGTAATGCTAATTGATAAGCTACTTGTCCAACCCTGGACAATATTTCAAATGGACCACAGTAACGAGGTGCTAGTTTTGCACAACTTCCTAATCTCAGAGAGCTCTTTTTAGGCCTCACCTTGATGAACACATGTTCACCTACCTGAAACTCCTTTGGAGTTCTTTTAAGGTCTGCTTGACTTTTCTGTCGATCCTGCGCAACTTTCAGATTACCTTGTACCTGCTTTACAATTTCTTCCATTTCCTTTAATAGTTCAGGACCTAATACTAATCTATCCACTGAATTACTCCAAGAGATAGGAGTATTAAATTTCCTTCCATACAAGATTTCGAAAGGACTAAATCTAGCTGATGCTTGATAATTATTATTATAAGCAAATTCTACTAGATGCAAATAATCCTCCCATTTACCTGGATGGTCTTTCACATACATTCTTAGTAAATCTTCTAGTACTTGGTTTACTCTTTCAGTCTGTCCATCTATTTGAGGATGGAATGAAGTACTAAAATTTAATGTAGTGTTTAATCCTTTAAACAGAGATTTCCAAAAGTTACCTGTAAATTTAGGATCTCTATTTGAGATTATAACTTTTGGTATTCCATGCAGTCGGAAAATTTGCTTTAGAAATATATCAGCTATGTTCGTAGCTTTATATGTAGTTTTAACAGGTATAAAGTGAGATGCTTTACTTAATTTATTGACCACTACCATGATAGAATCATTTAAATTCTTATTTTTAGGTAGTCCAGTAATAAAATCGAGACTAATTATCTCCCATTTCCAACTAGGAATGGGCAACGGTGAAAGTAATCCAGCTGGGTGTTGATGTTCAATTTTCACTTGCTGACATTCAAAACACCTGGCGATATACTCTGCCAGTTCAGTCTTCATGTTTGGCCAAAAATATTCTTTTCTTAACATGGTTATAGTCTTTTGATAACCTGGATGACCTAAGTATGGAGTTTTATGGATTTCATCCAAAATTAATAATTTAACTTTAGGTACATTTGGTACATATATTTTGTCTTTATACAATAAAAATTCTTTTGCATTCAAACTATACCATTTACTTAATCTTTCTGTTGGATTTTCTTTTGTTTTAGCTTGTAAGTTTTGGTAAATTAAATCTTGCTCTATCCCTGCTTTAAGCTGTTCATCCAGATCTGTTGTATAAGTACTAATAACTACTGTGAAGTTCAGCCTTGCATTCCTACTTAATGCATCAGCAACTTTATTTTCTTTACCTTTAATGTGTTGAATTTCGAAATCATACTCACTTAGAAAATATAGCCACCTAGCTTGTCTGGCATTTAGATTAGGTTGATCTAATAGATATTTTAATCCTTTATTATCAGTCATTAAAATAAATTTTCTGCCAATTAGGTGATTATGCCACATCTTTAGAGCATGTATAACAACAGCTAATTCCAAATCATAAGTTGCATAATTCTTTTCATGAATTTTTAATTTCCTAGACTCATAGGCAATAACATGCCCTTATTGAGTCAGAACACTGCCTAAACCATCATTGCAGGCGTCAGTGCACACTACAAATTCTTTAGTTAGATCATCTATTCTTAAAATAGGTGCCCTGGTTATTAAATTTTTTAACTTTTCAAATCTTTCCTCGCATTTCTGGTTCCAATCAAATTTCTTTCCTTTCTTCTGCAAGGAAGTTATCAGATTTGCGATTCTCGAAAAACCTTCATTGAACCTCCAGTAATAACCGGTAATTCCCATGAAGGATCGAACATCAGTTACATCCTTAGGAACCGACCAATCTTCAATCACCTTTATCTTTTCGGGATCCACCAAAATCCCTTCCTTAGTCACCACATGACCTAAGTATTGAATTTTATCTTTGAAGAAATCACATCTACTAAACTTTGCAAAGAGTTGATGATCTCGTAGCTCTTGCAAAACAATCTTTAAATGTTCTTTATGTTCTTCTTCAGCTTTTGAATAGATTAAGATGTCATCGATAAACACGACCACAAAATTATCTAGATATTTATGCATAACGTTGTTCATTAAACACATAAAAACAACTGGGGCATTAGTAAGCCCGAATGGCATGACGATAAACTCGTAATGGCCATATCAAGTTCTAAAAGATGTTTTAAAGATGTCTTCATCTTTAATCCTAACTTGATGATATCCAGACCTTAAATCAATTTTCAAAAACACCGTGGCTCCACGTAGTTGATCAAATAGATAATCTATGCGAGGAAATGAGTATCTATTTTTAATAGTCATCTTATTCAACTGACGGTAATCTATGCAAAGTCACATGGTTCTGTCCTTTTTCTTAATGAAGATGATAGGTTCCCCCCAAGGAGACACACTAGGTTGAATATACTTTTTGTCAATAAGTTCTTTTAATTGTGACTTTAGTTCATTCAGTTCTAGTATGTTCATTTGATAAGGGGCCTTTGAGCTGGGTACTACACCAAGTACCAGCTCAATGGTAAAATCTAGTTCCCTTTTCGGAGGTAGTCCTGGAATTTCTTCTGGAAATACATCAACATATTCTCTTAAGACTGGTATGTCTTCCAATTTTAATTTATCTGTCTTATTTAGATTTTTCTCATCAGTTATTGTTACTGCATAATATTTACAGCCCTTCCTAACAGCTCTCTTAAGTTGCAGAGCATAAATCTGCCTTATGGTTGTTTTTCTAGGGATCCCCTTTACACTTATTGGTTTTCCATCATTATTTATATACGTAAAGGTTTTATCATAACAATTTAAAATTACCCTATGTTGTTCTAACCAATCCATACCGATGAGTAAGTCATAAGAACCAAGAGGTAATACATTAATCTTTACAACAGTTTCAAATTGATCCATAACTACTACACATTCTTTTACCAAACAAGTTACCTTCCTTTTAGCACTGATGGCTAACTGAACCAACCATGAATTTTCAAATTTTTCAACAGGAAACTTACATTTTTCTACCATTTTAGGTGAAATATAACTGAGACTAGCTCCTGGATCAATTAAAATAGCTATAGGGGTTTGGTTTATCGTACCTTCTACTTCCACCATGGAAGTTTGATATTTTACTTGTCGATTCTGCAAGGCTGCATTGATTCTGGGCATATTCCTCGCTAAATCTCCGACAGTCTTTTCCTCCTGTATGGTATGAATATTACTAACAGTCTTTTTTCGATTAGGATAGACTGAGGCATAATGTGGGCCATTACACTCCTAGCACTTTATAGGTTCTTTGCGTTCAAAGTTCTTGGTGTAATTACCATGGTTATTAGAAAATTCTTTACCCTTTGAATTATTCTGATTGCTTGGTGAATTATTCTTATTCCCTTGGAAATTCTTGTTAGAAAAATTTATGGCCTTATTGTTTTTAGAATTTCTGTTGGGCACAAATTCTTTCTTCTTTTGATCATAATGGTTATTATTCTTCTTGGCCTTCTAGTTGGCCATGCTCTCTTTCTTTTGATTCTGTTCATAACAGAAGTTGGCTTTCCTCATAGATTCTTCCAGATTTTTTGGATTGTCATACTCAATCCTGTCTTTAAGATGATAAGGTAGACAACTGAGGAATCGTTGTACCTTTGGTTTTTCATCTACAAGGTATGGTACATACCTAAGCAGACTTAAAAAATTGTTGTTCAGATCTTTCATAGTCATTGATCCTAATTTAAGCTCATAGAATTCTTTTGCTCTCTCTTCATAGTACTACTCAGACAAAAATTTCTTTTTAAAGTACCTCTTAAAGGTATTCCAATTTATGTTCTTCTCTTTTATTCCCTTCACTCTCTTCAAGTCCTGCCACCAAATATTACCCTTTCATGAGAGATTGTAGATAGCCATTCTAGCCTTTAATTGGTTAGAATAGTTATAAATATGGAAGTACTTATTCATCCCAGATAACCAGGATTCCGCTTCCTCTCCCTTCTCAGTCTCTCCATTGAATGCTGGTGGTTTAATCTTTTTAAATTCCCCATAAATTTCCTCATAGGGTTTATATTTTCTCTTTTTAGTATAATGGTTGTTATCACTACTATCACTAGTGGAATGAAAAGTATGTTGATCACCAAACACCTCTGAAGATGAGCTGCTTTCATTTTCAGTTTGTTTAATCTTCTTATATTTATGTTGACGACTTGTATCTTCTGATTTATCTCTTTTACCCCTACCCTCAGTTTGAAACCTTTCTGTTAAGATCTGATTCAGCTCCTCCCGAGCCCTTCGAATCCTTTCATTCTCTCGTTTTACAGATTCCATTTCAGATTTTAAGTCTTTTACTGGTTGTAAAAGTTCTGAGGAGTTAGTAGTTAGATCTTCTTGTATAGGGTCTCTTGGTAATTTTTCTGGTTTAGTAAATGGAGATTCCTCTTCTGCATATTCCTACAGCCTTTCCATACCTGTTGTTAAACTTCAGAAACAAATTTCTCCATTGAATAACATTAAAAAAAAATAACATTGGTAAAATAATTTAAATTCACTATTTCACAGAAAGCAAGTTGGCCTTCATCAAGGCCTAGTGTTTGAACCTTGTGCTCTGATACCACATGTCAGAACCCCAAATTTTCACAAAAAATTAAAATTTTTAATGTAACATAAATTGTTTATAGTCATAGTTTGATAACTGCTATCAGCTAATGGAAAGAATGAAACAGTTAACAAAAGTAACCATTAACTTAAACACATAGAGATTAATACTATTTTAATTTTGACATGTGATGTAAATAATCTGCATTCAGTTATTTTTAGATGTACTGATGGTTTGATTTGTCAAGTAGGTGAGGAGTTACTTTCTAACTGGGGCTTACTTAGTGATTGCTAACTTATCTGGAATTCTGGATCTTACAGGCTTGACAGGTAAATTTTGAACCAGTAAGAGTATATTAAGGCGTTAATCCTGATATACTTCTTTTAGCATAAATATATATACTGCTAGAGTAACAGTTTGCTTAATAGCATTCAAGGATACTACAAGGTAAAGTAATGTTTCTTTTACTTGTTTTGCAGCTGTGATAGTATTTTAAAATCATGTTATAAATACCAATAACCTTACTATTCTCAATGTTTTTCATTAGTATGAATTTTGTTTCAGATAGTTCTTCTTTCTAGCTACTCACCAAGTTACTTATAGATCTCACAATTTTGTAAAACAACTCCTTTATTGACATACGAGTTTACTGCTATTATTATTTTTGAGATTTAAAACTCTGCTTATCATCCTAGAAATAAAACTAAGCCTTATAATAACAAGCTTACAAACGTACCCTCTGACTCTACTTTTAATTTAGCTTTGGTAGAGGAAATTTATGAGCTTATTATTGTGTTATCTCCATAAATGATCATTTTCACAAATGTCATCAACGTTGTGATTTCTATCTCCAATCTTCTTCATGACATAAGTAGTGTGACAAAATGACATTATCATATAAGTGATACTAGATTTATTCTTGAATATTTTTGCAATCCTTTACTACCAAGTCTAATCAAATCTTGTTTTGATTCATCTCAAAGATTTGGTATCTTATGAAGACCAATTGATCATATACTTCCCAGAAGTTCATCTTACTCTTAGTACCATAGACTATATTCAAAGTATAATTTATGCCAGGGTGTAATTACTAATTATTTTTATACACATCTTGTTGATTTGTAAACAAGCTTCTTATCCACTAATGTTTGCATAAACTAGTTCTAACAGCATAGACATGCATCGTTTATGGTTATAAAAAGAAATGGATAATCATAGTACTATTAACCCATTTCCAACAACTTTTACTATACTATTGATCTCTTCATTATATGTTTTACTAAAAGGATTATAAGATCTTTATAAACAAAGATATATTTGCAAAATATGTTTTGCTTCTTTACCAATGAGGAATCCAAAATTTATAATATAAGGTTTACCAATACCATAAAAACCTCATTCTTTGCCATAGCTTGATTTTATGATTTATCAATGAAATGATACATTTGAATTTGTAGATTACATTATCATTATAGTCATTGTTCAAATTATTGACAATAATTTGTTGTCCTAAAAATTGCAGTGAAAACTATATTGTTCAACCCATTTTGGACTAAATAAGTTAGTGGGCACATGGAACATCCACCACCGTGCATTGCATGACTTATAAGCTCACCATGCAACCCTAATTCTTATTTTCCATCGAGGGTTTTGGTCTCTGCATTGTTGGGTTCATTGCGGCCATGAGGGCTCATTGGTGCTTGTCTCCAGCTCCATTGTTTGTGTATCATGAAGTGTAGCCACTCTAGTGTATGGGTTACGAAGTTCACAACTCGCATTATGTTTTTCTTTCTGCATACAATACTTTGCTGTGCGTGAGGGTAGTGTAGCTTTGTCAGTAATTTTCAGTGTTGTTTTCTCTCGTGGCCATTGCCAAGCCTTACTCTTGTTTTCGTCGGCAGTGTAGCATGTACTGTAAGCTCTATCAACTCTATTACTAGTGAATGTGAGGGTTTGGGCTGTTCGTTATGCTGCTCATGGTGTGAGCTCAAATCCTCCCCGGCTTCCAATTCTTTCGCTTCCAGGTAAAGAAAATCGTCTTGTAAATGTTATAAGATTTAAAAAAAAAAATTATAGTTACACTTATAAGCTCGGTTTCTAACCAAGATTTGGTCTTCACTTGTAGGTGATGGTTTGCCTCTTCATTTGGAAGAATCTTCTCCACGTTTGGATTGGCATCAAGTCCTACGGGTAAGCCCCGGTTACAATGTGGAAAAACCATGCTTGTACAGACTTAGGGAAACAAAATGGTTTTAGTTGGGAATAAGTCACGACCTCGGTTCCTTCAGTCTTGGGATGTTTGGTCTTCAGTTTTTAAGATTTGTTTTTCATTATTAAACCCTTGCATATAGCAGGGTGGCTCTGGCATTCGATGCCATGAATTGTACTACTCTTTTCTTGACTTATAAAGCATTTACAGTAATGTAGGTTTTGATAAATTGAAATTTAGTTTAAAAAAAAAAAAAAACCCATGCCACAATGCTGGGTACACCGGCCCTGAGCTGGGTGTTGTAATATAGTTAAGTTTATAGCCTTACGGCCTGTCAAAGTAATACATTGGGTTTTTCATTAAAAAAGATTTTAATTCGCGCTCTATCTCATTCTTGTATATCTTGACTCTGTGTACTTTAGGTTCTTCCTATTTGAATGTTAATGAAGAGCATTACTATCTAATATCTTTTGTAAATAGTTTATTGTTATTATAAGACTGTAAGGTCGTAGTGTATAATTTATAATATTTATTTACTTGTTCAGATTATACAACTAGGGTTTTCCTAAAAATGAAACCCTTGTCTATATGAGTTCTTCAATGTATTAAAGATTAGGTTCTACTACTTGTTAATTTGGATAAATTATTATTATTACAGATGTGTTGTGTAAATGTACATTCATTTTCAGTAAGGACTGTAACAGTTTATAGTAGACTAAAAGTTTATTTTAATAATTATCGGAGTAAATGGTTTGCAGCTTAGATGTTTTATGTATAATATTTAAAGAAATTTTTTAGGGTTTCAACCCTGAAGTTTCACAATTACAGGTATAAGCCTGTTTAATATTTATAAATAGTTTCTACATAGGTATTATTTAGTTTTATACTAGTTATTAATTATATTTTCATTGCTTTTATTTAATAAACTGTCTAGTAGAATTTACTCAGAGTTTTTGAAATGATAAAGCCTAAATTCTGTAACTCAGTTTACTCTTTTTAATCTAAGTACTTTTAAATTTTACCCTATTTGGTTTATAGTAAATATTAGTCCTATATTTAGTTGATAAAACTATGTGAACTGTAGTTGTTTATTTACTTAACTGTATGTAAACATTGTGACTCTACTGTGATTTTTCTGCTCCATTTCATTCAGTTACTAAGTGAAAACAGAAGAATATAAACCTATCTTAACACAGTTTAACCTCCATAATATTTTGACTTGAATAAAATTACTCTACTATCTGTAAATACACAATATTATCTACTAAGATATTCTCTTATCTTCTTAAATGTTCTAGCTATGATTGAATACTGCTATTTATTTTCCAATATGTTTACATAATTAAGCTTGTTAAAACAATAAACATAAACAATCAGATCACTGTTCTTTTTAAGAATAACCTACATACTGAAATAAATTACTCTGCTAACTAAGAAATACAGAACCATATCTATTATATTCAATCTCTTAACATTTTCTTTCATCTACTGTAAATATTCTATCTGTGCTAGAGTACGGCCTGGTCCTTCCAGGTGTGGAAAAACACAGACTAGAAATTATTTTCTATTCTAACACATTAAAATAAAATAATGTAGAACCTAATTAGGATAGATGACAACAGCATTAGGAGGCCATTCCTCCCTTCCAAACTCCTGGAGAGCGCTCAAACAACGCTTCCTTAGGACCCCTGAGCTTGTTCCTGGTCTTCTTGGCTAAGAATTGGTGGAGAAGCAAACAATATACTAGTTCAAAAACTCAGTAAAACACCCTGCTCTCAGCAGTAAGATCTTTCAGCTTAAAAGCTACACTAGATCAGTCAGCAGTTATCCCCTCAAACTCTTTCCACAATTCCCTTCCATTGAATTTCTCTAAAGTACATTCATTCACCTGAATGATCACTTCTCTAGAATAAGCAGCCTCAGCTCTCTTCAATGGGAATTTTTATAAAGATTGCCTAGGTCTTTTGGGTCAGTTGTCATTAATTGAGCCACTTGCTCTGATTTCACTTTCTTGGGGAATCATGACCCCAAATGTAGGGAGGTTGTCACCTGCAACAGTTAGAAGTGCTTTGAGGATGCTGCCACATGTCAGTTTGCTCTCCCCCCAGTCTCCTCCACCAATTTGACTAGTAAACACTCTTTTAACAGCTCTCCTAAGCTGTTCTCTCCTCCTTTATTTATTTATAAATAAAATATTCAGGATTACATTAAATATCCTTGACTCTGCTGAGTCATCAATTACAACTTAGCATAAAATTTAACATATTGTCCACAAATAAAATCAAATAATATAAAATTGTTTTTTGAAAAATTGGGGCATGTGAAAGGTATGATTTCCACAACATGGATGTCATTTCCTGTGATGATAAATTTGTATGGTGGATTCTAATGTTTGGATACTTACAATTGAGGAAATGGGATCCAGGCATAAATTTTCCTGATAAGTTGTGTGGAAAGGAATTCTCACTGAAGGGGGTGCAATGCAAGCAATGGGACCCTGGAATTGCTTGTTTTGGGGAAACTTTACAGGTTGGCTCGATGGAGCAAGTCAACCTTTTTACACAATGGAGTCATGCTCCAGTTATCCTGCATGATGAACAAATTTTCAGCACTCTAGAGTGCTTTTGCTTGAGGACAAGCAGATTTGGGAGGGGAGGACTATCTTGTCCCCAAATTTTGGGACATTAAAAGTGTTGACCATGATGAAATTCCTAGGGGCTCAAATTGACATTAATTATTCTTCCTTGAAAAAATATTGATAATAGTTATTTTGAGGCATATTTTCATCCTTTTATTAATTATGCAATTAAATGATGTGGAAATAAACTTGCCAAGTCAAGTAAGCACTAGAGTCCAAAAATGTTGCCAAAAATGAGAAAAGAGGAATATTTCAGGAAAAGCAGGATAAATCCAGAAAGTAGGATAAAAGAGGAAAAACATGAAAGTATGAAAAGTAGGAAAGTTCAGAAAAGAAGGAAAGTTATAAAAAGAGGAAAAATAAGGAAAAGAAAAGAAAAGAAAAGAAAGGAAAGGAAAGTATATCCACTCATGGGTGACCTATTCTCACAGGTCAGCAATCCAAGTAACTTTCTCAATAGGTCAAAAATAATTCTATGAAAGAAGTATTCCAAATCCATTATTTAGTTTGGTTGATGATTTTATTTCTTAATGGTTATGTGAGCATTACTCCTGAGTGTTGTGCTTCAGACTACCGGGAGATGAGCCCCAGGCTTCCATTCCCCTCTCCTTCCACCCCCTTCTCTTCCATTGCAACTGTGGAGTGCTATATTGCATATATTGAAGGTTTATCAGAGTTATTTTCATATTATTTCAAGTTCAGGTTGAGCTCCATTGAATCCCATGCTTCACCTATGCTCACAATCCCTTGTTGGTCATGATCCGAGCCTCCTGCCCCTTAATTTTTGGAGCATCCTTGTAATGGTCAGTCCATGATGTAATTTTTGTTCTATAATTTCATAAAATTATGAAAATTACATTTATTAGGTCAATATATCTCTTCCAATATATAATCTTGTCTCATTTTCTCCAGTAAGTCCTTTTTATTAATGTATGGGGGGGATAAATGAATAAAAATGGGTGCTATAATAAATATTCCATGTTGGGGAAGTGATTGAATAATGTTTTAATGTTAAGAAATATTATATTTACCTCTTTTTTCAGTTATTATGTTTTACAGAAATTAATTTGAGATGATTTAGCTGCTCCTTTTAGACCCTAGCTAGATTACTAGCCTTTAATAACTAGTTTTGCTAAAACTGATGTAAAACAAGTTCTGTAAACTCAAACTGATCCCCATCAATTCCAATGGGTCACTAATAGGCCCAAAATCCCATACAATTATCCATAAATTTTTTTTTTTTGGGTTCATACTACCCTTTGGATCCTCCTCCGCGCATGGTTTCCCTTGGCCAAAACTGCCCAAAAAACCCAAATCCATTCCAATCTTCTCGGAACTGTCCAAAACTTCAGAAAATTGTTCAGAAACTTTAATTATGTTATATTAATTTTGGAGTGCCCCTCTATAAGTTTCCAAAATCCCCTGGTTGAAATAGACCAAACTACCCTCCTTGGTTTCATGGTTTGGATGCCTAGAAGCGTGGTAGTAGGTTTCCGCGGAGCGGATTCTAAACCCTAAATGGAACTAGATATAAACATGATAGGGGATAGGGAATTCCATTTCTGAATGTGTTTTGGTTTCTACCCTCTGTTCACTCCTTTTTCCTACAAAAATTCCTAGAAGAATTCCGTAATTTGCCCAGTCTAAGAAGGTTTTATGTGAATTAATTTAATTTCAGAAATTTTAATTTAAAAATTGCAGCAAGATAATGTTATGATCTGTACATCAGATCAGGGATATTACACCAGTCTAAACTACAGACAACTTGACAACTAAAGTGGATTAATTACCTATAACAATTTCAGTTGGTAATTAAATATCGAAAATGAAAATCCAATGTCGTAGCTGATTGCCTTAGCCAACCACCCATTACTCTACTGTCTATAGTGATGAGTATGCAAGGTTATGAAACCACTACTTGGCCACAATTGTATTCGATAGACTGCGATTTCTCCACAATTTATCGACATCTTCAGATCGACAGGATGTCTACCACTGGCTACTTTCGGAAGGACACTTTGCTATACAAGCTTGGACAACTTTGTGTACCGACTGGTGAGCACCGATAGAAGCTCATTTGGGATGTGAACTGCAACAATATTTCATGACATTTTGGAGTCGTAAAAACACTTGTTACCCTCCAAAAGCATTTTTATTATCCTTCACTTAAATATGGTGTCAACAAGTACATCCGATCATGTGTAGTTTGTGCCATTGTTAAATCGCCGAATCGACAACAAGGACTGTACACACCCATACCAGTTACTAGTTGACCATGGGAATCTATCTCTATGGAATATTGGACAGTATATTCTACTACCAAACATTAGCATGACACGATCTTAGTAGTAGTTGACATATTTTCCAATATGGCTATACTTATACCATGTAAGAATACTATGACAACACAACATACTTCTTAGCTCTTCTGGGAACAAGTTTGGAAGCATTATGGCCTCCCAACGACCATTATTTCCAACAAAAATGATATATTTGTCATCACCTTTTGGAAAACTATCTGGAAACAACTTGACACAAGACTTTCTTTGTTGACATCCTTCCATCTGCAGACAGACAGACATACGGAAGTTGTAAATCGCTTGGTAGTACAACTGCTTTGCATGTACAACCACAAGCATCGTCGAACATGGGATGACAAGATTCCATACATACATCACAACTACAATCATGCTCAACACATTTCTATGGGAAAGAGTCCATTTGAGATCTGTTATGGATTTCAACCCTCAACACCTATCGACTTGATCAGTTCCTCGACATAGTCTAATGACACCAACTTCGAAGGACGAGAAGTGGATAAATCATTGAAGTTCATAGATAAAATCTACAACATCCAGAATCAAGCATAGAAAATGTTGCAATGAGCTAATGAAAAAGATAAGGCCCAACACAAGAAGCATCATATTCCTCATTCATTCCAAATTGGGGATCAAGTTTGGTTACATCTAAAGAAGGAGGGCTCCACTCGTATATACAGAAAGTTGAAACCTTTGCGATATGGTCCATACAGTATCCTTAAACAGATTGGAGAAAACACTTTTTAGCTCGACATTCCTTCATGCGTTGGCCTACATTGAGTATTTAATGTAGATCTACTTCGACCATACCATGCACCACTGTTGGAACATAACGAATTGCAGACAACAGAACTCGAATAAATCCATCCAGATGTTCAAGACCCTCTTCTTTGAGACACCATTATGGGATGACACATAAGCCATACAAATATGAACTCCATTCGCTTTTTTCAAGTGGATAAATATGGACATCTCCTCGTGTAAGGAAAATGGTACTCTACTACTGAAGTATCCAATAAGTTTCCTCACCTGAATGAATACACAATGGAGACCATTTTTTCTTAAGGAAGGAGTAATGCTCCAACTAGTAGTTGGCATGTTGTCAAACTTTGACAAAGTCTAGCACTTAGAATACTTGGACTAATTCGATTGCTTTGATAGGTTCAACATCGGCTTCGACAAGTTCAACATCGGCTTTGACAAGTCCAAACCTTGACACAACCGACCTCAAAAACCTCGATCGGTTTCATGCTCGACATACAACACCTTGACATGCTTTGTCCTCATTGACGAATGTCGAACATCAACAAAATGTCTATTTCTTCAATTCCAAACTATTATAAATTATTTTGTAAATGAATGTAACAGGTAGTCACCCAAGTGTCCCAAAACTCTATATAAACATGTACATTATTGTAATAATCAACCAAACTTCATGGAGAAGAAGTAATAATAGAAATTGGTTCAAATTCTTGCATATTGTCTATGCGCATAATTTTTGTCGATATAGTGTGTTTCCTTCTTTACTTGTTCTTTTTCTACGCTTCCACCATAACAATTATCGACTCATTCAACCAAATGTTGTCCCCAACGTGCACCTAGGAACAACCTATATCACTCATCATCTTCATCTTTATGTTCAGCATCATTAGAACATCATGAGGTTCATACAAACATCATAACGCCATAACATCATTTTATTCAAAGGATGACATATATGATTTTTCTTCCTTTTTTCATATAGATCATTCTGCACAACAGACTTCTTCCCTTAACCATTTAATGTCCCCATCCCAATATGTCTACTAATTGACAATGTTTCACCCACCTACTAGTTCCCTAAGTTGGGGGAGGAGGCGTTAAAGATTGCAATAAGGGAGATATGGGACCCAAGAGAACCTTATTTTATCATTCACACATTAATTTGGTTCATACAAATAATAAATATGGAGAAAATAAAGTGGCATTTCTCCATAAGGACATTTGGAGGTCCATGGAGGCCTTCGGTGGCTAGAGTCTTCCTTAAACATGTCATGTATTAACCCCAAATTCAAAATTATGAGTGATGGAATGTTCTTGGAAGGTGAATAGTTTTCAAATGACATATCATGATCCCAAGTATTGAAATGGGTGAGGAGGAGTAACTCCCCATAGAAGTGCAAGAGTCTAGGAAGAAACTAGGTGCCATGTGGATCCAGATTCCCTGCGTTTTATGACAACAATAATGAAATCCTATATGAAAATTTATACCTCATTGCAAAACTATGACAATATGAAATGTCACCGATAAAAATATCCTCCAATAGGTTGCACTTGGGACTAGGTGGCAGTCATTCGAATTTGGAGGAAGATGAAGGGTTGAGGAGAAGGCCAAGTGGTATGGAGGTTACTAAACATCAAGGATGAGCTGGAGGAATCATATGGGAGTGAACTCGACCTTGGAGGAATGTATGAGGGTTATAAAAATATTTCATGAGAAATGGAAATATTTTTTGATCATTTGTAAATTTTCCTTTGGCATTTTGGAGAGCATTAGCTTGTCCATTGTACGGTGAGTGCTCACTTACCCTGCTAGTGAGCCAATTTTTATAGAGTGATATTATCATCCAATTTGGATGTGGGAGAGACCACATTGACCTATTTTTTTTAGCTTCATGGAGTTTTTTTATGCATATAGGAGGCTTCTACTGTTCGTGACCCATCTCTCCTCCCATAATCTCAATTCCCACTTCCATATTTCCATGTTTTTCTATGAAGGAACACTTGTGTGAATGATGGTTGAACCCCATTGATTTCCGTTGATGCCCAAGAATGGTTGAATGATTCATGGCTCTATAATATGTCATCCATATTCTCTATAATTCGAAATCATAAGAAATACATATGCAAATGTCCACATTTCCAAGCTTTGTTGTGACTAGTTTCCATGTGATGATTTCCCATTTCAATGGAGTTGTATATCTGATGTATATTGAGAATTAAATCAATTTTATATGTTTTTAGTGAGATATTTAAATTATTTTAATGGTATATATTCATCTTTCTCTGTTATGAACCATTATATGCACCATTTATGAGTCGAAACTGAGCTTTTACATGTCATTTCCCTTAAGCAAATATCACTGAATTTAGGCATTCGAATATGTAGATTTAATCCTCTATTGCAGAAATATTAACCATACCAAATTATAATAAATTAAGTATAATTACAGTCCCCATACTCTTTTTTACAATTTTGGAGGGTTTCATAGGAGTTGGAAATCCATTTCTCCTCACAGCCTAAGGGGGAATTGCATTATAAATTTCTAGTAATTTTACCTTTTTTTCCTTCATGCCAAAATAGAATTTAATATGTCTATGAAATATCATAAATATATAATAGATTCCATTAATAGTATTAACACTACCAACATCATTCCCTACCAATTTCGAGACCCTATTGAGCCATTCTAATCCCCTAGAGTCAAGACTAGTCAACACAATATTTCCAAAATTCCTCCTTTGTTGGGAATTTTGAATTGGGACATTACAAGTGGTATTATATTATGATATTGGAACTTGATAGATCTCTCTATTCATGTTTTCTGATTTTTACCTCCCTCCATTAGAAACTGAGACTGGATACCTTAATAGTGAAAAGGGAGGAAGTGTAGAAGTTAGTTCTTTTTACAAGGAGATTAAGGGAAAAATAGGGTCGGGAGATATGGATGACAAAGAGAAAAATGAGGACCTTAATAAATTCATTCAATTATCTCTTGAAGGAATGACCAAAATTTTTATGCAAGGATTCAAATTTTTGGCTAGCCAACTTGGGAGCAACTCAGCACCCTTGAGTAGTAGTAGTACACCCCATGATGAGAGGAAGACTCACAGGGAAGCCATTTTTTCAAATAATCGACCTCATAACCAAACCCATGAGTTAAAAAATCAGAATGGACCTTTAATACCTAAGTTTTTAGAGTCCAAAGAATGTCCTTACACCACCTATGATGTTAGTGATGCAGCAAATGATTGGAAACAATTAAGTGATGAATGTAGGAAAGTCCTACCTTTTGATAAGTTCATTATAGCTTCTCTTTAGTTCAAGCAAGGAGGAAATGGGAACCTCCTATTAATCATGAATTAAAGTAAACCATGGGAAAATTAACCATTTCTTCCTTTGATGGTTCCTCACAAATGTTTGCTAGTGCTTGGTTGCAAAAATTAAGTGTATATTTTCAATTAAATCCTATGGTTGAAGAATATGCATTGAAAATGGCCATTCTTCATCTTGAAGGGGAAGCTAGTGATTGTTGGTTCCATGGTCTTATAACCTTGGGACATGATCAGATTTTATCCTATGGTTTTTCTTCAATGAATTGATGGAGAGATTTGAGAGAAAATACCCTGAGCTTCCTTTCAAAGAACTAGATCAATTGAAGCAAGTAGGAACTCTTGAAGCATATATGTTAGAATTTGAAAATATTTCAGTAATAGTTTCTGATGTATCTATGGATAGGATGGTTTTATTCTTTACTAAAGGATTGATAGAACCTTTTAGAGGGATAGTGTAAGACAAATTTCAAGTTCAAGGAAGGTAAGAGACCATGGAAAAATGACTCCTATACCAAATAAAATAAAGGAGGACCAAGCACGTAAGAACTTAGAAGAAAAAAACTATGTTTTACATGCCAACAACCTTGGGTTTTGGGACATAGATGTGCCAAGGGGAAAACACACTACATTTATTTTTTTATCAAGATGATGAAGAGGAGGAAAAGGAGGAAGAAGAACAACTTGCAGCCCAAGAAGAAGGGTATGAAACAACAGAAGAAGAAAAACCCACTCTTGATACAGGAAAAATTGCAGCACTCTCGGGTGTACCTAGATTCCACACCTTAAGGATCAAGGGAAACATACAAGACCAAAAGGTCACGGTTCTAGTGGATGGTGGAGCCACTCAAAACTTCATAGATGAAGCCTTGGTGGATAGGAGAAAGTTACAATCTGAAAATTTTGATGGTTTCATGGTCATCATTCTTGGTAACAATTCTATAGAATGCACTAAATGGATTCCAAAGCTTCAAGTTACTCTAGGAAAGCATACTATCACTGAAAATTTTTATGTAGTGAATGTGGTTGATACAAATGTGGTTTTGGGAGTGCAATGGATGTATTATTTATTGGAGCATACTGTGAATTATTAATTCCCTGAAATAAGGTTCAAAAATTCAGAAGGGAAACCCATCTTGTCGAGGGGAAGGCACACTTACCCAAATCAAGTGGTGTCCTCTCACATCATGAGGTCTATCTTGAGGCATGGAGACATAGAATGGGTTTCTGAACGTTTAATTACATTTCGTAATCCTCATATGAATATTTTTAAGAATCCTAAGGATATTGAGCAACTATTGAGTAAGTATGAGAAGGTTTTTGGAGACCTTCCCCCAGGAAGACCACCAAATAGAGGGGTGGAGCATATCATTGAGTTAGATATAGGAACACAACCTATAAAAATGAATCCCTATAGACACCCAAAAAGGATTAGATATGATATTGAAGAGTACATTAAAGAACTCTTAGATTTGGGTCTCATAAGGCCTAGTTCCACCCCATTTGCTTGTTGAACTGTTATGGTAAAGAAAAAACATGGAACCTTGAGAATGTGAATTGATTTCAAAGAATTAAACAAGAATAAAGTATGGAATAGATACCCCATCCCAAGGATTGATGATCTGATGGATGATATCCATGAGGTAAAGTTCCTCTCAAAGATTTACCTTAGATCTGGTTATCATCAAATTCAAATGAGAGAAGAAGACATACCAAAGACTTCTTTCAGATGCCACTATGGTCACTTTGAGTTTGTTTCAATACCCTTTGGCTTGAAAAATGCACCTGCCACATTCCAATCATGCATGAACAATATCTTCCACAAGAAAATTCATAAGTTTGTACTAGTTTTCTTTGATGACATTCTTATTTGCAATAAAACTTGGAAGGACCATTTTCATCATTGAGAAGAGGTATTCAAAATTCTGCATGATCAACCTTTGTTTGCTAAGATGTCAAAATGTGAGTTTGATTTGAAAGAGATCTTGTATATTGGAAAAATCATTGGTCAATATTGTGTGAAGGTGGATATGGAGAAAATAAGACCCATTTTAGAGTGGAACCATCCCAAAAGTCTCATTGAAATAAGCGGATTCATTGGAGTTCACACCTACTATAGAAAGTTTGTGAAGGGGTTCTCCCATCTCACTTCACCCCTCACTGATTTGACAAAGAAATATGATTTCCAATGGAATGAAGGGGATGAAAATTTTTCCAAATAATGAAGGAGGTAATAAGCAACTTTCCTATTCTATCCTTGCCTAATTTTTCTAAACCATTTTTCTTGGAATGTGATGTATTAGGAGAAGGCATTGGAGCAGTCCTAAAACAAGGACAACGCACAATAGATTTTGTGAGTAGGAAGCTACAACTACATGAGAAGATTTAATACATTTATGATATATAAATTCTAGCCATCATGCATGCTTTGATAAACATTAGAAAATAATTGGTGGGAAACAAATTTGTGCTCAAAATTGACCATAACAGCTTGAGGTACTTCCTCACTCAAAAGGATCTAAATGAAAGGAAACAAAAGTGGGTGAGTTATATTCAAACATTTGAATTTGATATTGAATATGTGAAGGGAAAAAATAATTTGGTACCTGATGACGTATCTATAAGACCTTCTATTTATCTAATGGATGTAGTAGAAAATTGGAAAGCCACATTAGAAGTAGAGTATGATGAGGATAAATTTTCTTGTGAACTTTTTGATGCAACTAACCATGATGATAGGTATAAGGTGTTGTAAGGAATCATAAAATACAAATATAGAATATATTTGGTCCCTAATTCAAGTTTGAAGTAGGAAATTACAAAGAAATATCATGATTCTCCTCTAGCTGGTCACCTTGTTTTCTTCAAAACATACTGAATGTTGAGGGAAATATTTTGATGGAAAGTGTTGAAGGATGATGTTATGAAGTATGTTAATTAATTTCCCACATGTCAAAAAAATAAAGTGTAGCACAATCATCCAGGTGGTCTCTTATGTCCCTTTCCTATTCTAGTACAAAAATGGGAGAGCATTTCCGTGGACTTCATCACTGGTTTGCACAAAAAATTTGGTAAGGATTGCATAATTGTGGTGGTGAATAGACTCACTAAATTTTCTCATTTATTTGTTTTTACCACCAGTTTCACTGCTGCACAAGTGGATGAAATATTTTTTAAATAAGTTTTTATATTGCACGGGCTTCCTAAGAGCATTATCAGTGACATTGATAACATATTTTTTAGTGCATTTTGGCAAGAAATATTCAAAATGGTGGGGAGAATTTTGAAACCTAGCACAAGATATCATCCCTAAATTGATGGCCGAATAGAGAGGGTGAATCAATGGTTGGAAATATAATTGAGGAACTATGTTAGTGGGCAGTAAAAAACATGGATAAACTAGTTGCATTTGGGTGAGTTTTGTTACAATACTACTTTCCATATGTCCATTGTCATGTCTCCTTTTAAAGAACTTTATGGTTATGATGAGTTTTATTTTTTGACCATATTTTTGGTGATAGTAGAGCTCCAAAGGCTAAGGATTGGATTGAATAAAGTCAATAAATTTTGAAGGTTTTAAGAGATAACTTGCAGGTTGCTCAAAATCAGTAGAAACACTATGTAGACCAACATAGAATGGAGAGAAAATTCCAAGTGAATGACTTGGTGTATTTGAGGTTGTATCTGTAACACCCCAGTTCTGACCCCATTTGCATTAAGTGTACATGATGTATTTATTGTAATTAATCATGGTGTGGAGCTAAAGGCAAAAGCCCGGCCACCATCGATTTGGTTGTGTTATGTTTCGGGGATTGGAATCGTTGCCGATGGTATATCATGATATACGGCACACATTAGTTTTGGCATCATGTAAATATGCATCTTTAATTAAAATGAACCCCAACTAGCTATGTCAATGCAACCATAATGAAAAGGGCATGATTTTCCTAAGGATAAGGAGGGGGAGTTATTAAACTTTGAGCCTATGGGGAAAATCCATGTGTCAGCTGTTAAATCCTTTTGACTTACTCACCTTTCCTTGTCCCATCAGTCAGTTGCCACATTAAAACTTCTGCTGTTAGTTGGGGCAATTATTGCTAGGCAGTGGTGTGTAGCAGGACTGCCAGTCCTTTCCCACACGCACACTCCACCAGCAGATTATTTTCACTTCACATGGGCAGGGAGGAAAAACAACTCCATTCTCCCATTCTCCATGCTGTGCCCATCCTCAGGCAGATATTAGTTCTCTCTTATCCTCATGCCCAGGCTGGGTTGTTTTCCTCATGCACAGGCTGAGAGTCAAATCTCCTTTCCAACTTGGGATGTGTACTTCTGTTGCCTCAATGTTGAGATCAGGATGTTGTTACTCCCCATGAATTTCAGTTGATGATTGGTTTCATCCACGATTTGGTTTGCTATGGGTTCCATTAAATTTTTGGGGTTGCTGCTGAGTTGTTTTGGCCACATTAGGGCCAAGAACAACTCTGAATCGCTTTTCTTAGTTTGAGCTGTGTTCACCATTTTGGTTGCCATCCCATTTCCACAAAGGCGTGAACTGCTTGACCTTGTTGTGTGTGTTAAGTGGTTGGGCTTTGGACTGTATTGGAAGGAGAATGAAGTTTGGAGTATGGTTGATAAACCTGGTGTGTTTTGGAGCCACACAGACAGAGCTAGAGGGTCGAATTTCTTCTCCACAACCCTTGAATAGCACTGGAAGGGAGGTCAGGGCCCGAGGGACTGTATAGCAGAGAAGGGACTGATTTCCTTGTGTTGGGTGTGTGTTGGTGTCCTAGAAGTTAGGCTAGTTCTGGTGTAGGTGTGCTTAGCTTTTCAATGAGCTCACCAGCTTAGCATTCAGCCTTTCCCAGCTCCTTGATGGCGTGATAAACCCAATTGTATTGGGTTAGATGATTTGTTGATGGCTTGATAAGCCCAACTTTGTTGGATTGGCTGATTTGTGTATCCTTGGCTATGTGTAAGCCTTCTTGTTCCTTATTCCTTGGAGAATCATGCCCAGCTCGGGTGTGGCAGTGTTGCTGAGAGATAAGGAGCACACTGGCCTATGGTTGGGTGGAACGTTGCAGCGACGTAGCTAGTTGCGGGATGAATTCCTCATAAGATAAGTATTCTTGTCAATTTAATCTCTGCAATTATATTTACTGTTTAATGAATTACGATGAACATGTTGAATGCTTTAATGTATGGATTGCTTCCGCTGCATGTTAAACAATTATGCATCTATGCATGTTTTTACTTCCAAGCATTTCGGTTTGCCAGTTTTTATTTATGTACATGTTCATGGGGCTAGTTTCCTGGATGATTAATGGGTTTGGTAGCATCCTCTTCACCAGTCAGAAGGTTAGGAAAGTTACAGTATCCCTACAAAAAAACGACCATAAAGGATAAAGGTTCAGAAAAACTCAAACCAAGGTTTTATGGTCCCTACAAAGTGATTCGAAAAGTTGGAGAAGTGGCTTATCAATTGGAGTTTCCCATGGGAAGCAAAATTCATACTATATTTCATGTTTCTTTTCTAAAGAAGTTTATAGGAAAGCATATTTCAGTTTTATATACTTTACCACCTTTGTATGATGAAGGAAAACTTATTCTCATTCCATACAAAATCTTGAGAACAAGGGAGAGAAGGTTACGAAGCAGAACAATAAAAGAATATTTGGTACACTGGAAGGATTTGTTTAGTGAAGAAGCCACTAGGGAATATGAACAAATTTTGCAGCATCCAAAATTGGAATTGCTTGAGGACAAACAATATTGGGTGGGGATGATTTTTATGTCTACATCCCAATAAGTCTACTAGTTGACAATGTTTCACCCACCTACTAGTTCCATAGGTTGGGGGAGGAGGCGTTAAATATTGCAATAAGGGGGCTATGGGACCCAAGAGAACCATAGTTTATAATTTACACATTAATTTGGGCCATAAAAATAATAAATATGGACAAAATAAAGTGGCATTGCTCCATAAGTACATTTGGAGGTCCATGGAGGCTTTGGGTGGGTAGATTCTTCCTTACACATGTAATGACTTAACCCAAAATTCAAAATTATGAGTGATGGAATGTTCTTGGAAGGTGAATATTTGTCAAATGACATATCATTAGCCTAAGGATTCGAATGGGTGAGGAGGATTAACTCCACATAGAAGTGGAAGAGTGTAGGAAGAAACTAGGTTCCATGCTGAGGTAGATTCCCTTCAGTTTATGACAACAATGATGGAATATTTTATGACAATTCAGGCCTGATTGTATAACTATGAAAATATGACATTTCAGGGCTAAAAATAGCTTCCAATAGGGTGCACTTTGGTTATAAACATATGTCACGAGGAATGGAAATAGACTTTTATCATTTTTGAATTTTCCTTTGGAATTTTGGAGAGCATTAGCTTGTCCATTCCATGGTGAGTGCTCATTTACCCTACTAGTGATCCACTTTCGAGAGAGTGAGATTATAATCCAAGTTGTCTATGGAAGAGGCCAGCCTTACCTCTCAATTGGAGCTTCATATTTTATTTTAAATTATGTGCAAATTTTATCAGTGATTGTTTCAGAAAATCAAGAGGAATTTGATTTCTCTCTCTCTAATGATGTTGCTGGTGTGAAAAAAGTAATACTTTGTATTTTTTACAAGAAATATCAGGTTTTATAAGTGATCCATTCACTCTCATTGATATTGATCTTCCAACAAATTCCTACATGATTGCATGCGCCAATATTCATAATTTTGTTGACAAAGGAGAAAATTGTGCATCTAGCATCTCGGTGGAGCACTTGGACTTGTTCCACATTATTGTATCTGATATGAACTTATTTGGATCTGATATGATCTTATTTGGTTCAATTTTTAAGTTTCAAGAGCCTCCAGTAATACTTGTTGTGGTTCTCATCAATTTTGGTGTGAAAAATCAAGTACCAAAAGTCTCTTTCAAAATTGTTGTTGGGGATTTGATGTCAATTTTCTCTCATGAGTTTGATGATATTTTATTTTATGAATAATTGGTTATTTTTGAAGCTATATCAGATTATGGATCTCAATGATCAACTCTCCACATTCCTAGGGATTCTCTACCTTTATATTTGATCACATTCTCATCCCCTCATGGAACTAGTAAAGATGGAGACATTCTGCATTCACATGGATACTTGCTCCTAACACTTGGAGATTTTTACCTCACATGGTTTTATTTTCAAGGATGAAATATATCATTTTCTTGGGGTTTCCTCACATGGTTTGTATTCTCAATATTTTTTTCTCTCTCGTCAGTTGATCTCAGTTTCTCTACATGGGTCCAGTCTTCATCTTGTAGCTGTCGATCTTCCTAATTCAGTTGAGCATACTCTTATTCTTCCAAAGAGAAAAAATCATCCAGACATAATCATCCACTTTGGATAGGTTCACATGCATAGTATCAAGATGCTGTTGCGTAGAAGAACCAAGATACTGCATTTGCTGCTGCATAGTGCTGCAAATTGCAACAATTTGTTTTAAAGATTTTTAGCTTGGTTTTCTTGATTCACTGCTTATTTTGAGGGGGGTTTTCCCATGATGTTTTCCCCATTTGCATTAGTTTATTAATATTTTATTTTATTTTATATTGTAATGGGTGACTTTTGTCCTTGTTCTGAGGGTCCACAGTTGTTCAAGTTAGGATTAAAGGGGGGTGTTAGGATTTATAATCCGGGCCTTGTCCATATACGGTCTGTTAGATAATGATGCCTAACTTAAAAGTAATTTACGTATATTGGTGCCATTGGGTCCTCTAGTGACATTTGAGTCCACTAGTGTCAATGGGTCCACTAGTGTATTTGGGTCTACCACACTGGAGCCATGGGGTCCGCTAGTGAAATTTGGGTCCACCAGTGTCATTGGGTCCACCATCGCATTTGGGTCCACCAATACCAACCACTAGAGTGCGGGGAACACATATAGAGGTTAAATGCAACTCACTGCATGTTCATGCATCAGTTTATGTGCCTCTGAGACCAATCCCTACAATTTAGGAGCCACTGGGAGTGCCACCACCAACCTCCTTCAGTTGTTGGTAGTTGGTAGCTAGTTAAGCTAAGTTATACTCCAGTTACATTCAGTTAGATGTCCTACATTTCAGTTAGTGTCAGTATTGCATGAATGCATGGGGTTAGGCACCTATTCTCACCCACCTCATGAGTTTAACCGGTTTAACTGATTGAGATACTGAATTAGACATTTAGAGTTAGACTAGTGAGCTTTGATAGTGATTTAAACACTTCTAGTTATCTAGTCAACCAGTCTTGAGTTGGTAGATTCGAATCCTATCCACATGATTCAAATTATCCTTTATGTAACATCAATGTATACTTCTAGAATGAATGAATTTTATACTATAATTATACTGAGAAATACTTATCTATTTCCTGTGAAATTTGTCTTGTTGAGTGTGTATTATTCATTCCTTTATACTGCATAATAATACAATCTAATTTCACTTATTTCCTGAATATAAATGGCACAATAATTAAAACATGGTATCAGAGCCTATTCAGGAATACAACAAGTTTGTCCAATCTCCATTATGCGCCAGAAGCAGTTGGGTATCCACATAAGTCCTGCAAAGTGTGTATTGCTAACTATGGATTAGTTTAGAGAAGTCTCCGTGGGTGTTATGGACCCTGAGAAAGTATACATGTCCATATGGAAGGCTTGATTAGGACATGATTGATAGTGTTTGTTTTTTGTTTTTGTAGTGATATTTTGCAGGTACAACTTCATATGGATTCAATATTATCTCTTCCTCTTCTTACTCCATCCACAAGATATTTAGAATGGAAATTGAAGATGATTTCATCTCTAAAGAGACAAGGTCTCTATGAGGTATCTATTGGATTTGATCAAGAGTATTATGAATATGATAATGAATGGATAAATGATGGTGATAGATATTTTGGAACAATATGTTTGGCCTTTTCTCCAAGCTTGCGCTACCTTATTGATTCTATTGAATACCCAAAGGACCTTTGGAAAGAATTGGATAGAACCTTTGCTAAGCATAATGAGGATCATTATAGCAATTTGGAGAGAAAACCCAGCACCACAAGAGTTATTTACTCAAAATTATCAGCTTCTATTCTCTCTAATGAAGTTTTTCAATATGAAGAAGAATCACAATCTTCCACACAATCAATTCGAATTGAAGAAAGTCTCCTTGGAGTGACTCCTTCTCCTGCTGCTCCAAAAGTTTAGGAGATCTATGATATATCATATTCTCATATGGATTATCTAGAAGAATAAATTTGAATCTCTTTTATTGAATAAAAAATCTCCTTCCATTATATGCAAACATTTTCCAGTGATTCTTTTATTTTAAATTATGTGCAAAGTTTGTCAGTGATTGTTTCAGAAAATGAAGAGGAATTTGATTTCTTTCTCTCTAATGATGTTGCTCGTGTGTAGGAAAGTAATAATTTGTATTTTTTGGAATAAATATAAGGTTTTAGGAGTGATCCATTAAATATCCTTGATCTTGAGATTCCAACAAATTCCTACATGATTGCATGCACCAATATTCAGAATTTTGTTGAAGAAGGAGAAAATTGTGCATCTACCATATCGGTGGAGCACTTGGATTTGTTCCACATTATTGGATATGATATGAACTTATTTTGATATGATATGATCTTATTTGGTTCAATTTTTAAGTTTCAATAGTCTGCAGTAATACTTGTAGTTGTTCTCATCAATTTTGGTGTGAAAATTTGAGTACCAAAAGTCTATTTCAAAATTGTTGTTGGGGATTCGATGTTTTCTCTCATGTGTTTGCTGATATTATAGTTTTTTAATCATTGGTTATTTTTGAAGCTATATCAGATTATGGATCTCAATTATTTTATCTCCATAGTCCCATGGATTCTATAGATTTCTATTTGATCACATGCCAATCTCCTCACATAACTAGTAAAGATGGAGACATTTTGCATTCGCTTCGAGACTTGCTCCTAACACTTGGAGTTAATTTTAACTCACATGGTTTGATGTTAAAGTATGATATATATCAGTTTCTTGGGTTTTCCTCACATGGTTTGAATTCTCATGCACTTTCTCTCTCTCTCTCTCATCAGTTTATCTTAGTTGCTCTACATGGGTCTAGTCTTTATCTTACAGCTGTCTATGTTCCTGATTCAGTTGAGCATGTTATTATTCTTCCAAAGAGGAAAATTATTCCAAAGAGGAAAATTATTCCAAAAATAATCATCTAATTTGGAGAATTTCACATGAACAGTCTCAGAATGGTGCTGCACAGAAGAACCAAGATACTGCATAGTGCTACAAATTGCAACAAATTTTTTTTCTAAGTTTTTAGCTTGTTTTTCCTAATTCACTGCTTATTTTGAGGGGGGTTTTTTCCCATGAGGTTTTCCCCATTTTCCTTAGTTTATTAAGAATTTTTTTTCTTTTATATTGTAATGGGTGACTTTTGGCCTTGTTTCTAGGGCCCACTGTTGTCCAAATTAGGATTAAGGAGGGGTGTTAGGATATATAATCCTCCCTTGTCCATATATGGTCTATTAGATAATCATGCCTAAATTTGGATTCATTTATGTATGTTGGTTCCATTAGGTCTTCCAGTGATATTTGGGTCCACTAGTATCATTGGGTCCACTAGTGCATTTGGGTCCACCACACTGGATCCATTGGGTTTGCTAATGACATTTGGGTCCAACAACGCATTTGGGTCCACCGATATCAGCTACTAGAGTGTGGGGAATACATATAAAGGTTAAATACAACTAAATACATATTCATGCATCAGTTTATGTGCCTCTAAGACCAATCCCTACAATTTAGGAGCCACTAGGAGTGCCATCACCAACCTCCTTTGGTTGTTGGTAGTTGGTGACTATTTAAGCTAAGTTATGCTCCAGTTACATTCATTTAGATGTACTCCAGTTCAGTTAGTTACAGTATTGCATGGTTGCATGGGGTTAGGATCCTATTCTCACCTACCTCATAAGTTTAACTGGTTTAACTGATTGAGAGATTGAATTAGACATATGGAGTTATACTAGTGAGCTCCGATAGTGATTTAGACACTTCTTGTTAGCTAGTCAACTAGTCAGTCTTGAGTTGGTAGATTTGAATCCTATCCACATGATTCAGATTCTCCTTTATGTAACATCAATATATATTGTTGGAATTAATGACGTTTATCCTATAATTATACTGAGCAATACTTATCTGTTTCCTGTGAAATTTGTCTTGTTAAGTGTGTATTATTCATTCCTTCACACTGCATAATAATAAAATCTAATTGCACTCACTGTATGAATATCAATGGAACAATAATTCAAAAAGGAGCATCTTTGTACGTTGATGGACCTGCCTCTTAAGTCTTTGGATACCAAGTGTCATCTTCAGATTTGTTGGAGTCATTATCCAACTTACACTCTTTATTTGGTCAACTTTAGATTAATTACCCACTATCCTAAGTTTATTGACTCAATTGGCATCATCATCAGCACACCATGATATCATCATGAGCACACCCACACTCTCCTTCAATAAGGGAGGCCAACTAATCCTTCTCCTTCAATCAAGGAGGCTAACTAGGCTTCCTCCTTCAATTAGGAAGCAATTCTGGGGTGATTTGAGTGTCATAAGTGCACCAAATAACTAAGTGATTTTTTGTTTCACCTAAAAATCAATTAATATGAGTTGTAAAGGAACCTCCCTCATGTCATTGTCTATTTTGGGTTGATTTGGGTGAACTGGAGTGAGTTAATGCACCTCCAACAACTTTTGATGACCAGTTTCAGTTCAGTTCACTTCACTTCATCGAAGCGAACTAGAGTTAGTGATGCACTACCACCTACTGATTGAAATGCAGTGACATGTACTTGAGTTACATTTAGTTAGAATTGATGATTTATTGCACTCTGATTCAGTTAGGACCCAGTTAGAGTCAATCATGGCTAGATTAGTGGTTAACAAAGTGTGGTCAATGTGGCTACAGTCAATTAAGCTACACACATGCATGCAATTCAAATGACCACCATTGAATTCAAATTGTATTGGCATTCATGCATTCTACATGACATTTTATTATTGATTATACAGAGCTGCAACCTCCTATTGCAGTACTGTTATGTCAATTCCTGCCTAATTTGTTTTGAATCTCTTGTAAGTCTATGATTTTATCAAGATTGCTGTGACAAAATTAATATGGTATCAGAGTCACGTCGGGATAGAGATATTTCTTCAGAGACACATGATTTTTGATGGATTTAACATGCAAAATTGAGCAAAAATCTCAAAATTTCCAAGACTGCACTAGAAGTCGAAGGTTTACCACTTAATACCCCAAGTAAAGTAATTGTTGATCAAGCTTGCTTGATCAATTATGCTGAGTGTGATGAAAACCTGAAATGTGCAGGCTATCTGACCTTACGGTGCCCTCTTTGTGTTGATTGCAGGTTTTATACAGGTTCTTCACTACATTCGCTACAACAGCTCCATGGCTTCTTCTCTAGATCCTCTTACCTCTTTCAATTACCACCAATGGAAGGAGGGTATGGAGATTCAGCTCCATTCAAAAGGTCTCTACCGAGTCACAATGAACATAGGAATGTAACCTAATGCTGCTGCAGAGAAGATAAAATATTGGAATAAGCTAGATGAGGTTTATGTTTTATTGTTCTTATCTATCTCCAAATATATTATTTTCCACATCTCGGGATTGAAGACTCCGAAGGAGATATGGGATCATCTCACTTCCTTGTTTGATAAAAAATATGATCTATGGATCTATCAGCTTGAGAATGAGTTGATTTCCCTGAATCTAGGTAGCTTCAAAATTATACATGATTTTTTCACAAAATTCAAACATTTGGTGCTCCAGTTAAGGCAGTGCAAGGTTGAGAAGGATGATGAAAAACTAATCTTAACTATCCTATCAAAACTTGGTCCGAACTATTCAGTCTTTGTTTCAACATTCCATACTATTAATCTGACACAATAATCTAGGGACTAAAACACAGTCTCATAAAATATTTTAGATAACTAAGCATGAAAATGGCATAATGGTGCTGCAATAGTAGTAGAAACTCTGTATTAATAAATAAAGAATAAGTAATAAAATACAATGATCATGCAAGGTGCATGATTTCCAAGACAACTCAAATACTCAAGTAAGTCATTCGAATTGCATGGATGTGTATAGCTTAACTGAATGTCAGCCACAGTCGACACACATAGTTAACCACCAAGCTAATCAATAACTGATAGTCAACTAAGTCCTAACTGAGGCAGAGTGCAATAGATGACTGAGTCTAACTAAAAGTGACTCGACACATGTAACTGCATGTCCAACTAAAGGAGGTAGCTCATCCATAACTCCAAGTATCTCAGATGGAGTTGACTAAAGTGAACATGTCATCAGAAGTGGTTGTAAGCACATGTGTTAGCTCTACTTCATAAATAATGACAAAAAATAATCAAATAATGAATGGAGTCACCTTCACAACTCAAATTAACTGATTATAACAATCAGTTAGCAATTAGGTTCATTTATGACACTCAGATCACCCTATAAATGCTCCCTATTTGAAGGAGGAAGCCTAGTTAGCCTCCTCGAATGAAGGAGAAGGATTAGTTGGCCTCCTTGAGTGAAGGAGGGTGTGGGTGAGCTCATGTTGATGTCATAGTGTGCTCATCTGATGCCAAGTAAGTCAATTAAACTTAGGATAGTGGGTAAATAGGCCAAAATTGGCCAAATATGTGTGCATGTTGGGTAAATGACTCCAACACCGCCCCCCCCCCCCTTTAATATATACTTAGGAGGATTAAAAAAAATGCATAAAAATGAGAGGGCCTCGAAAACAAAGGCCATAGGTCACCCTGTATAATAATGTAATTCAAACAATGCTCAAAAATAAATCTAAGTGAGTAAAGAGGGAAAAACTAGTGGGAAAACCCCCTAGTCAAGATGAAAACTGGAGAAGTAATATGATCACCCTGATGAACTCACCCCCAATAGAATGATGGTCCTGTCATGCACCAATTCCCTGATATAGTGCATGTGTATCTCTACATGATTGGTCCTCTTCCTGGTAACTAGATCTGTGGAGATCTTAATATAACTTTGATTGTCACAAAAGAGGATAGTGGACAAAGTACTACCAAAATCAAACTCTGAAAGAATGCCTTGCAACCAAACAACTTGGATGCAAGCATTCACCGCTCCTCGGTACTCGGCCTCTGCTGAAGACAATGCAATGGTGGCCTGATTTTTGATAGACAAGAAAATGGGGCCACCACCAAACATGAATACATATCTAGAAGTAGACTTCTTATCAATAGAATCTCCCTCCCAATCTGAATCTGTGTAACCAACCAACTCCAGCTCAGAGTTTGTAGCATAGTGAATGTCGTATGTCCTGGTGCCCTGAATATACTAGAGGATCCACTTGGCTGCCTTCCAATGAATATCATGAGGCTTATGCATGTATCTTGACACAACATTCATGGCATAATATATATCAGGCTGAGAATGATTCAAGTAAAGCAAGATACCAACCAGCTGGCGTTAGATAGTGCAGTCCATGGGAGGTGTGCTTTTTCCTTCTTCAAGCCTGATCCTTGAAAGGAAAGGGAATGGAGCAGACTTACATTCAGCCATGTTAAAATTAAATAACAGGTCTGATATGTATTTATACTGAGTAACCATGATCCCATCAAAATTTTGGGCAATTTCAAGCCCCAGAAATTGCTTCAAGAGCCCCAAATCGCTCATGTCAAATGCATCATGGAGGGCAGTTTTTTATGACTGAAATCGAAGCAACAGTGCTGCCAGTAATCAAGAGATCATCAACATATAAAACAATAATAATAAAATTACCATCATACTTCTATAGATACACATTCATATCTTATTTACACCTTTGGAAGTTTTGTGAGAGAAGGAAGGCATCCATCTTGGAATACCACTCTCTTGGGGCCTGTTTTAACCCATAATGACTTCTTTAGTTTGCAAACCAAAGCTGAATCTGAAATGTATTCCTCAGGATGATTTATGTATATCTCCTCATGAATATCTCCATGTATAAATTCATAATTAACATCCATATGATGCACTTCCCAGTGCTTGGATGCCGCAATTTCCAAAACTAGGCGGTCGGAGTCCATTTTTGCAACCGGTGCAAAGGTCTCATGATAATCCACACCTTGGACCTGGGAAAACTATTTTGCTACCAAAATTGCATTATATTTTTAGGTGTTTCCATTAGCAGCAACTTTTTTCTGAAACTCCCACTTGCATTGAACTAATTTCCTCCCCGGAGGAAGATAAACTAGCTCCCAAGTAGCATTCTTTTGAAGAGAATTCATCTCTTCGCCTATGGCAGCTTGCCATATCGGATATTTTTGAGAATGGTAGTAAGAATTAGGATCTGAAATTATCATTAAATAACAAGTTTTGGATAGCAAATATTCATGACAAGAGAGCACAATACCTTCTCTTTGGAAATCGGACCGTGTTCTTCTTGGATCATCAGGATTTCCAATGTTGTCACCAGTAGAAGAAAGTGTTTGTCTGGCCCAAGTTGGGAGATGTGTTTGCAATTCAGGTTATAAAATTGAACTTGATGCTTGCTGGTCACTGATATCAGATATCAGAGGTTCCAAATCAGGTTCCAAATAAGATTCAACACCCCCAATTCCATCATCCAAATATTCAATAGAGTAGGAAGGAAATTCAACAGTTTTCTCCTTCACTAGTTCTACCTCTTGAAGAGGCTCATCAAACCGAAAAATTATTTCAATGATGATTTGTTTTGTTATGATATATAGCAGCTTAAAACCTTTATATTCATCAGGATATCCAATAAACAAACATTCAACACTTTGCGGTTGCAAATCTTTCCTCTTATCATGCGGAATTCAGGCCCATGCAATGGACCCAAACACTCTGAGATTCGACACATCCGGCTTGTGTCCAAAGTAGGCTTCGAAAGGGGTATTCCATTTCATGGATGAGTGAGGAACTCTGTTCTGAATGTATATAGCATCATTCATGGCCTCAGCCCATAAATTTGCAGCCAACTTCTTGGCTTCCAGCATGCAAGTGGTCATCTCCTTGAGAGACCGATTCTTTCTCTCCACTACACCATTCTATTGGGGAGTGTAGGGGATTGAATGTTGGATATGAATACCAATTTCAGAACATATATGCAAAAAATAATTACTAATACATTCCCTTCCATTATCAGATCTCAAAGTTTTGTTCTTTTTCCCGGATGCATTCTCAATCAGTGTTGTTAATTCAATGAATTTTTCTAAGACATCTGACTTTTTCTTGATGAACAAGGCCCATGTATATCTAGAAAAGTCATCTATAAAATTAACAACATATTGAGATCCATTCAAGGATGTGATGGGAATTGGTTCGCTGATATCAGAATGAATTGGCCCCAAAATTTCTGATGCTCGGCCTACCTTCCCTCGATTAAACTTATGCTCAGGATGCTTTCCCAAAATACAGCCTTCACAAATTCCATTGGTAGCTTTGATGATCGACAGGCCTTCAACCATGGAATTTTTCTATAATTTCTGCAAGTATTTGAAGTTTATATGGCCAAACCTCCCATCCTAGAGCCTACTGACCTCATTTCCATAAGTCAGTAGAGTTGTGGGCTTTGCATCCTCCCAAAATGGGAAAACTCATAGGATTTTGCATGATGATTTGCAAATCCTTTTGCCACAAGTTTATCGGATGCAATTTCAGTAGTTTGTACATCATCATGGCTAAATGATACTCTATTGGGCACTCCAGTGTGGGTCATTTGATAGACACTCAGGAGGTTTAATGCAAGAGATGGTACATACAGAACATTGGAAAAATAACCGTGCTAAAGATTTCCAATACCTTGTCCTTTTGAGATGATGGTAGAGTCATATCCCATGTGGATGGGAATTCTCTTGCTGGTGTCAAGAGAAGAGAGAGATCCATGGAATTTGGAGTGCTTGCCATGAGGGCATGACCTCTTTCATGCTAGTATTCTTGATCTTCATTTTCTTTCCCCCACAAGGTTTCCAAAAGATTTATCTTATCTATCTCAAGGAGAGAAGTAGCTTCATCAAGATTTTTTTTCATGTAGGCATGTTCAGGGTGGAATCCCTTCCCGCAGTGTGAAATATTGAATTTTTCCTTCCCATTATGGCCTTTGTTTTTGTTCTTCTTCTAGCCAGAAGGCTCTTCTTGCTGCTGGTTTTGAAATTTTGACTTAGGATCTTCGAATTTGGTTTTGGGGTTCTTCTACTACTTTCCTTTCCCCTTTGAATCATTGGGTCCCAAAACAAATAGGGCTTGATCATGGGAGGATCTAATGATCCCCATCTGGACAAGCTTATCATGCTCGCTTGTTAGGGACTCAGTGAAGGCATCTTCCATCCAGGGGTTGTGAGCTTCCCCACACAGAATATAGAAACAAACACCGAATAGTCATCTCCAAGTCTTGAGAGAATGGTGAGGATGAGTTGATCATCCTCCTCCTTCACCTCACATTGCTGTAGCAAAAGGACTATATGCTTGAATTCTGTGAAAAAATCATTGAGGGTCTCAAAATTGCCAGGTTGAAGAGACATCAAACCGTTTTCAAGATGATAAACCTTCAAGTCATCCTATTTTCCATATAGGGAGGCAAGTTGGTCCCAAATATCTTTTGGAGTTTTCAATCCCAAGAGGTGGAATAGAAGATCCTTGGAGATAGAGAGAAATAAGAAACTAAATGATTCATCTTTCTTATTCAAGAATATAGCAATGTCTATAACATGAGTAGGATCTTCTTCTGTGTCCATAGTGACCCAATAGATTCCTCTGGCATGTAGTTGGATCTCCATGTCTCCTTTCCATTGATGGAAATTGAACGTAGTAAAAAGATCTACGGAAGAAGCCATATCAAACTGTTGTAGTGAATGCAGTGAGCCTGTAAAACCTGTAAATCAAAACAATAAAGTCACTGTAAGGTCGAAAATCCTACACATTTTAGGCTTTGATCACACACAACATAATTGATCAAGCAAGCTTGATCAACAATTCCTTAACTTGGGGTATTAAGTGGTAAGCCTTTACTTCTGGTGCAGTGCTGGAATTTTGAGCTTTTGCTCAATTTTTCATGCAAGATCTGTTAAAAACCATGTTTTTGAGAGAATGAGATTCATCTCTCCATGAGCTCTGATACCATATTAATCTGTCACAGTAATCTAGGGACTAAAACACAGTCTCATAAGAGATTTCAGACAATTAAGCATGAAAATGACATAATGGTGCTGCAATAGTAGTAGCGGCTCTGTATTAATCAATAAAGAATAAGTAATACAATACAATGATCATGCAAGGTGCATGATTGCTCATACAATTCGAATACTCAAGGAGGTCATTTGAATTGAATGGATGTGTGTAGCTTAACTGAATTCCAGCCACAGTTAGCACACATAGTTAACCACCAAGCTAATCAATAACTGACTCTCAACTAAGTCCTAACTGAAGCAGAGTGCAATAGATGACTGAGTCTAACTTAAAGTCACTCATCATATGTAACTGCATGTCCAACTAAAGGAGGTAGTGCATCCATAACTCCAAGTAGCTCAGATGGAGTTGACTGAAGTAAACATGTCATCAGAAGTGGTTGTAGGTGCATGTGTTAGTTCCACTTCATAAATAATGACAAAAAATAATCAAATAATGAATGGAGGATCCTTCACAACTCAGCTTAACTTATTTTAGCAATTAGTTAGAAATTAGGTGCATTTATGACACTCAGATCACCCCAGGAATGCTCCCTGTTTTAAGGAGGAATCCCAGGTATCCTCCCT
Organism: Pseudotsuga menziesii; assembly: GCA_001517045.1. Taxonomy (NCBI): domain Eukaryota; kingdom Viridiplantae; phylum Streptophyta; class Pinopsida; order Pinales; family Pinaceae; genus Pseudotsuga; species Pseudotsuga menziesii. Next base: position 303,303 of record LPNX010754988.1, read on the forward strand.
GAATGAAGGAGAAGGATTAGTTGGATGCCTTGACTGAAGGAGGGTGTGGGTGAGATCATGTTGATGCCATAGTGTGCTCATCTGATGCCAAGTAAGTCAATTAAACTTAGGATAGTGGGTAAATAGGACAAAATTGACCAAATAAGTGTGCATGTTGGGTAAATGACTCCAACACATACGGGGAAGCTAAAAACCCCAAATTGGAAAATTTCTTCATTGGATGCCTTGATCAAGACCCTTACAAATGAGCATGACAAGCTTGTAGATATGGGGATCCTCAAATCCTCAAAAGATCAAGCTTTGTTGCTTTAGGGACAAAAGATTCAGAGGGTAAAGGAAACTAGAAGAATCCAAAGGCTAAATTTGATGCTCCAAAGCCTAAAGAAAAGAACCAACAACAAGAAGATTCTTCTGGCTCAAAGAAACACAAGAACAAAGGAAACCAAGGAAAATACAAAGTCAAGTTTCCTATTGCGGGAATGGATTCCACCCTTAACATGTTTTCATGAAGAAGAAGCTTGATGAGATGATTTCTCTCCCCGAGAGAAACAATATCAATCTTCCAGAGAGTGTTTGGAAGAGAGATAATGAAGATCGGTATACCCAACAAGAAAGAGGACATGCTCTCATGGTAAGCACCTCGAAGCCCAATTCTCTCCTCATAGACTCTGGAGCTTCTATATGTATCCTCCTTTCCCTCCAAACTCCTAAGTGTATATCAAATGACTCATACCAGAGTGCCGAAGAGAGTAACTTTCAGCCCCAATGATGTATAAATCATTGAGACTGCATCCGAGAAACTTGTTGCAATATGCTTAGCAAACCATCATGCTAAGGCCTATGAGTTTTCCCATTTTGTGGTGGATGCAAAGCCCACCACTCTTTTGACTCATGGAAATGAGGTCAGTAGACTATGGAATGAGATATTTGGTCATTTAAAGTTCAAGTACTTGCAGAAATTTCATAAAAATTCCATGGTTGAAGGCCTCCCAACCATAAATAATTCCAAAGGAATTTGCAAAGGTTGTATTGTGGGCAAGAACCCTCAACACAATTTTGATCGGGGAAAGGAAAGTTGTGCATTAAGTATCTTGGGCCTGATTCATTATGATATCAGAGGAACTATGCCCACCACATCCATGAATGGATCTCATATGTACTCAATTTCATAGATGTTTTTTCTAGATACACTTGGGTTTTCTTCATCAAGAAAAAATCTGAAGTTTTGGAAAAATTCATTGAGCTGAAAGCACTGGTTGAGAATGCCTCTGGGATAAATATTAAATATCTAATATATGATAATGGAGGGTAATATATTAGTTTTGAATTTCTAAAAATATGTTCAGACAGTGGGATCAATATCCAACACTCCATTCCCTACACTCCCCAGCAGAACGGTGTAGCAGAGAGAAAGAATTGGTCCCTCAAGGAGATGACTACCTGCATGTTGGAAGCCAAGAGTTTGGATGAAAATTTATGGACTGAGGCCATGAATGTTTCTGCATGAATTCAGAATATATTAACTCACTCTTTCGTGAAAGGAAAGACTCCTTTCGAAGCCTATTTTGGACACAAGCCAGATGTGTCAAATTTCAGGGTGTTTGGGTTCACTACATGGGCCCGAATTCCGCATGACAAGAGGAAATATTTGCAACCGAAAAGTATTGAATGTTTTTCATTAGATATATAGAATAATATAAGGGACTAAATATTCTAAATATCATAAACAAACAAATTTTCATTGAAAGAAGTTTCCGATTTGAAGAGCTCTCCAAGTGGTAGAACTAGTTGAAGAAAATTCTGCTGAAATTCCCTCCTGTTCTACTGATAATTTGGGTGATGAAAGTGGGAGTGAAGGATCTAATTTTGAATATATGATATATGTTATTAGTGATAAATATATATCAGGTTCATAATCATATTATGAAGTGAAAAAACATCTCCCAACTTGGGCCAAAAAGATACTCTCTTCCGCTGCGGAAAACATTAGAAACCCTGTTGATCCAATAAGAACCTGGTCTAATTTTCAAAGAGAAGGTATTTATGTCTTTTTTCATGATTCATTTATGTATGATACTTTTTATTTAACGATTGGTTCAGATCCTAAGTCCTACTTTGGAGCTAGTTTCTCTTCCACTTGGGAGGAAATTAGTTCAATGGAACTGGGTGTTTCCGAAAAAGCCTGATTCTGATGGAACAACCTAAAAATATAAGGTAAGTCTAGTTGAAAAAGGTTTCTACCAGGTCCAAGGAGTGGACTATCATGAGACCTTTGCACTGGTGGCAAAGATGGACTCCATTAGACTGGTTTTGGCCATTTCCGCATCCAAGCACTGGGAGGTGCATCATATGGATGTCAAGAGTGAATTTATCCATGGATATTTGCATGAGGAAATATACATGAAGTAACCCAATGGATATTTATCAGATCCTTCTTTGGTTTGTAAATTGCAGAAATCATTATATGGGTTGAAACAGGCCCCAAGATCATGGTATGCCAAGATGGATGCCTTTCTGCTTTCACAAAACTTCCAGAGATGAAAATATGATCCTAATGTGTTTTTTCAGCAGTATGATGGTAATATTATTATCATATTATTATATTTCAATTATATTTTGATAAAATGAAGCACACTTGCTTCGATTTCTTTAATAAAAACTGCTCTTCATGATGCATTTGAAATGAGCGATTCACGCCTGTTGAAACAGTTTTTGGGGCTTGAAATTGCACAAGGCTTTGAAGGGATAATAGTAAATCAGTATAAATATATTTTAGACCTGTTAGTTAAGTTTAACATGTATTATTTGAATGTTGCACCATTCCCTTTCCTCTTAGGAATCAACCTTGAAGAGGGAAAAACAACTCCACCCATGGATCTCACAATTTACCGCCAGTTGATCGGAAGCTTGCTTTACTTGACATATTCATGACCTGATATTTTTTATGCAATGAATTTTGTATCAGGATATATGCAGAAACCTCATGAGATCCATTGGAATCCATCCAATAGGAACCTTTAGTACATTCATGGCACTAGATGCTACAGCATTCACTATGCTGTAGATTATGAGCTAGAGTTGGTTGGTTTTACTGATTCAGATTGGATAGGGGATTACATAGATCAGAAGTCCACTTCCAGGTATGTATTTATGTTTGGTGTTGGCCCCATATTTTCTTCTAGAAAAAATCAGGCTGCCATTGCATTGTCTTTACCAAAGGCCGAGTACAGGGGAGCAATGAATGCTTGCATCCAAGAAGTTTGGTTGCAAGGAATTCTTTCAGAGTTTGGGATTGGTAGTGTTTTTTACATAGTCATATTTTGTGACAAACAAGGTTCTATCAATATCTCTATAGATCCAGTTACCAGGTAGAGGACCAAACATGTTGAGATACACATGCAATACATCAAGGAGTTGGTGCATGATAGGAACATTGTTCTGTAATACTACCCTACAGATGAGTAGATTGCATATATCTTCACCAAGAACTTTACTAATAAAAAAATCACTTACCTTCGTTCACTATTGGGGGTGAGTTCATCAGGGTGATCAGTTACTTCTTCAGTGTTCAACTTGAGGGGGGGTTTTTCCTACTGGGTTTTCCCTCTTTCCTCACTTATCATTTTATTTGAGCATTTTAGAGTTACTTTATTGTATAGAGTGACTTATGTCCTTTGTTTTTGGGGCCATTGCATTTATTGTATTTATTTTTACTCATCCTGAGTATAGATTAAGGGGGGGTATTGGAGTCACTATCCAACTTACACACTCTATTTGGTCAATTTTGGCCTAATTACCCACTATCCTAAGTTTATTGACTCAATTGGCATAATCATCATCACACCGTGACATCAACATGAGCACACCCATTCCCTCCTTCAACCAGGGAGGCCAAATAAGCTATCTCCTTCAATTAGGGAGGCTAACTAGGATTCCTCCAATCATGGAGCAATTCTGGGGTGATTTGAGTGTCATAAGTGCACCAAATAGCTAATTGATTTATGTTTCACCTAAAAATAAGTTAAGCTAAGTTGTAAAGGCGCTTCCCTCATGTCATTATCTATTTGGGAATGATTTAGGTGAGCTGGAGTGAGTTAATGTGCCTCCAACAACTTCTAATGACCGGTTTCAGTTCAGTTCACTTCATCAGAGCTAACTGGAGTTAGTGATGCGCTACCATATACTGATTGACATGTATTTGATTTACATTCAGTTAGACTTAGTCATTTATTGCACTCCGATTCAGTTAGGACTCAGTTACAGTCAATCATGGCTAGATTAGTGGTTAACTAATTGTGTTCAGTGTGGCTATAGTCTGGTAAGCTACACCCATCCATGCAATTCAAATGACCTCTATTGAATTCGATTTGTCTTGGCATTCATGCATTCTGCATGACATTGTATTATTGATTTTATTCCATTATTGATTATACATAGTTGCAACATCCTATTGCAGTACCGTTATGTCATTTCATGCCTAATTTGTCTTGAATCTCTTGTAAGTTTGTGCTTTGTCTCAAGATTGCTGTGATAGAATTAATAAGATTTTTCCTTGTCCTACTTGTAACCAAGAAAAGTTTTGTTGAGTGGATATCTTTGGCAATCCAAGATATTATCTAAGACAACTAAAGTGTCCTTGAACTTGAAAAAGGATTCATTCTTCTCACCTTTCTTCCTGAGACGAACTACCTCCATTTCCAGCTTCTGGAATGTCTACTCATTTTCTTCCAATTGAATCTTCGGGATTTATTCTATCCTCTTGGATTCCTCCACCCGAGTATTCATATCATGATTGACCTCTATACTTTCTTTAATTTCTTCAGTATACTCTTCTAGTTCTTCCTTTTGTCTGATCAATTCAGTCTTTAGTTGTTCGACTTCAACATCCTTGTATTTCATTTGATATTGCAACTCTTTGTCCTTGTTTTTGAGCTTCAGAAGCAACACTTTCATTGCCATGGTCTTCTGCTTATATTAATTCAAGCAGTCCAAGATTTTATTTTCAAACTTCGTGAAGTCACTATGGTTTTGGAGCAACCGTATCTGGTTGGTCCGATACTAGTCGAATTTGACTATCATTTTTAATAATGAAATAGGAATAATATATTATATGATGAATACAAATGTACAATAATCTTTCCTTTTTTACGGCTTGAGCCATCATAGTGAAGGGTTAATCCCTTTCACTAGTAACCTAATAATCTAATTAATTATAATTAATAATATTTAATTAAATATTCACAACATTGCCTTCCCCTTGGGAAAATCTTTGTCCTCAAAGCTTGAGTGTTTTCCTAATGTTGTCCTTCATTCTGATTCGGTGTCAGTATTAGGATCAGACAAGATTTTTGGTGCAAAGACTTGCACTTCCTTTCCATTGATGATTCTGCAATGTATTGTCTGATTGTTCCTACATTTATGGCCAGGGGTCTAATCATCATCGCATCGATGACATATGTTTTTATTATTTTTTCTATTATAAGATTAATTGTTAGATGACATAGACCTATTTTTCATTTCATAGGCATGTGATTGAGGTTTGTGACATTGATGGATGGGTGACCAAGTATCTTCACAGTACCTACATTGTGTCTCTTTTTCTTGTCGATAATGGTTATCACCTCTTGTTCTTATTCCTTCCAATTTGTGTTTTGCGGCTTTGGATTTATATCTTGCTACTTATACATTAGGTATGTCATGTAAATTTAACTCTTTTTGGAGGTATGGTTTAAGACCTCCTAAATAGGTTTCGAGTCTTTTCTTGTCAGACAACCCAAATAATCATGTCAATAAGGATTCCCACTGATGTGTGAATTCCTCAATGCTTCCAACCTGTTGTAATCTAGTAATTTTACTGAAAAATTCATCTTCTTTGATTCATTGAAACCTATTAAAACAATAATTTTTGAACAAGTTCCAAGTGTAGGAAAAACTATCTCTCCTCCACCATAAGTACCAATTATAGGCGTACCCTTCCATATGCAATGATGCATATTTCACCTTATCCTCATCAGATAGAACATTATAAATGTTGAAGTATTCTTTTTCTTTGTTTAGCCAAGAAACACATTGGTCTTCACTCCCATTGTATTTTGACAACCCTATTTTTGCCTTAGGTGGGTGCATTATGTAAGGACGATATTGATTTGCTTTTGCCTTATGGTTTGTTTATGGTGTCTTAGAACTATTGGACGATGAAAGTGACATATTTGAACTGCTTCATTGTTGATGGTGGTTTTTAGCCTTTTTATTCTCTACTATCTTACTGATAGCGTCTATTTTTCTGTTTAATCGTGCCTCCATATTTGGAAGTACTTTTGTTTCTATCTCTTTCTTAAGCGTCACATTGTTAATCTTTATTTCTTTTTGCAATTCTTCTTGATTCTTGGCAAATGCTTCCTGTGTGGAAATATGAACTGATGCTTCTAGCATGTCTGGACTGCTGACTTGGTTTGTCTTAGGCATTAGTATTTGTAACACCTCGATTAATGTATTATGGTTCTACGTCATGGTGCTCATGTTCTGTGTTAAGGTGTTTATGTTTTGAGTCATGGTACTCATTTTGTCATCCAAGTATTTTTGTTTTTCATTCAAGATGTCAAAATTTTCATTCAACCTTCTTTCTAGTACCAGAGCAAGCTCGTCTTTGAGTATTGTATTGTTATTTTGCATCTCTTCATTCAATTTTTTTTTGTTAGCGATAAGAGACTTGATGTCCTTCTCCATTTTTTCGATTTTCTCTTTTAGCTCAGCCATGGTCTTGGACCTTGTATGCGGAGGTGTGTACTTCGAAGCTATTTTTGCTTAATGGAGTGAAGGGTGGATTTTTTTTTACCAAGATAATGAGATTTAAAGATAATAATTAATTATTATATGATGAAACTCTCTATTTTATTAATTTGTTTTAATATAATAAAAGAAATTTGAAATACTATTAATATATTATATTATAACATATATGAAATTAATGTTATATTATAATATTATATTTAAAATAAATATTATATTATAATATTTTTTTGTTTGTTTTTTGTGCAAGTCGTCGTGGAGGTGGGAACGAGGTAGTGTGGAGGTGGAGCAACAGATTGGTTGGAGTGTTGAGGGTGGAGGAAGGGATAGTGGTGGGTGGTGGCTATTTGGAAGGGGGTTGAGGGTTGACAAGGAGGAGGATAGTGAAGCGGTGGACACATAGAGGGAAGCCTGGTGCGTGGGTTGGAGTGTAGCGTAGATGCTTTGGAGGAAGCTGTAGGTGGAAGAGGCTATGAGAATATGGGGAGGTAGCATGGAGGAAGAACGTGTGGAGATGGGGAAGGAGAACAATGTGGAGAAGGAGAGTGGAGGAGGTAGCGCAAGTGGAGAGCATGTATGAGAGCATGCAACATGGAGTAGTTTCTAGCGGGGCTGGAGAGGAGGGCGAAGGTGGCTTGGATAAATGAGAATGAGAGTGCACATAGGAGTGCAGGGGATGGAAGAAACATGTGAGAGGGAACACAAAATAGTGGGAGAGGGCCAGGGGAAAACATAGTGTGGGAGGGAGAAATGGAGTTGGGAGTGCAGGGTAGTGAATGAGAATGAGAATAAAATAATGGAAGTGAAGGGTAGTGGAACGAAGAGAGATATAGGTGAAATGGAGCAGCGAAAAAATTCAAGAATTGTTGATCCAATTATGAGCTCAAGTAGGAATTGATGAGATGAATCTGAGCTCAAAGTGCAGGAGCAAATCCGCTTTGATACCAAATGGAGCAACCGTATCTAGTTGGTCCAATACTAGTCGAATCCAACTATCATTTTTAATAATGAAATAGGAATAATATATTAGATGATGAATACAAATGTACAATAAGCTCACCTTTTATACAGCTTGAGCCAACATAGTGAAGGGTTTCTCCCTTTCACTAGTAACCTAATAATCTAATTAATTATAATTAATAATATTTAATTAAATATTCACAACATTGTATGGCTTGAGCCAACATAGCGAAGGGTTACGCCCTTTCACTAGTAACCTAATAATCTAATTAATTATAATTAATAATATTTAATTAAATATTCACAATAGGTTTAAATTTACTATGTTTAGAAACCAATTGGATTTGAGATCAATATTTAACAACGTGATATGTATCTCATGTTCTGGCTTTGGTATCCCTTCATTATCATCTGGAAGAACCTTCTCAATTTCATCACACAAGCTACCATTAAAATCACAAGAGTCCATAACTTTTCTAGAGTCCTCTTCTTTCTTTCCTTCTTCTTGATTGATCTCTTCTGTAGGCTTGTCTTCTTATTCATGATCTTTTTTTTGAATTCTAGTCTTTGCTTATGGTACTCTCTTTCCAACTTGAACCATAGGTCTCTGACTGAAGTATACTCCCCTACACTTTCTTTCACTGAGCTAGGAAGTCCATCCATGAGGAACTTCAAGGCTATAGTATTGTCCTTCTTTGCCTCCTTCTGTGCATTTTATTTTCCCTTCTTGTTTGATGGAGCGGGTGGATTGTTCACAATTTCCCAAACACCAAAATTCTTCAGGTATGCCTTCATCTTTCTCCTCCAACTAAAATAATCTATCATATCAAGTATAGGCACGCCATTTATTGATGGCTGTTCCTTTTCTTCCATTGTGTCTAAGGATCTCCTTCAAGCTTGTTAGGCTTGTAATGAAGGATGACTCTAATACCAATTGTTGGACACAATGGCGACACTGAGAGGAGGGGTGAATCACTATGTGAGCAATTTAAAAAATTTTACCTTGTTTTGTCAACTATAATATATCATTCATTATGTCATGAATTAAATAATCAAATGCATCAGCTAAATAAACCACACAATCATCACATCAAGAGACACAAAAATATTTGGAATTTTGATCTTTATTTATTGTACATGGAAGACAACAGTCTTCTCGATTACAATAAGCGCCAATTGATAAAAAGATAACCAACTCAGTAACAGGACCCAACCTAGTTTTCTTAGCTCCAACTAAGAAGGGTTTGAAGAGTCCAATCCTCAAGTGCAAGATTATTCTTGCAAGCAATCATATGGCTCTTCTACACAACCAACCTCTGCTCTACACATCAATCTCTAATCATAACTATGCTAGTCAACACTGCTCATCACTGCTGCCCATCAATGTTTCTCATCACTGCTTCTCATCTCTACTGCTCATCACTATTTCTCATCACTATTGCTCATCATTGTTTCTCATCTCTGTTGCTCATCATTGTGGCTCATAATTGCTTCTCATATTTACTACTCAAGTATCTCTGCACATAAACTTTGACCATCATTGCTGGTCATTCTTTTCCACTCATCAATACTGTTGGTCAAGCTACTCAATATGTTCATGTACACATCATAGTAAACCTCATAATACATAATTACTGAACACGTAATTTTTCTCTGCTTTCACCGAGCATAAAGTATGCATGGTCACGCATCATCGTCATAGCGTATGCATCATCATCATAAAATATACATCATCATCATCTCACTCTGCATCGTTTATTCATAATCATCATCAATTATACATCATAGTGCACAGGAGAGCATCATCACACTGTGCTATGCATGTACATCATATTGTATAGGAGTGCATCAACATCATAGAGTGTACATCATTATCATATGAATTATCATCATAAAGTGTATCATATCATAGCATAAAGGTATGCAACATCATCATCATATCCTCCATAATGACTCCAAATATATATACCAATATAGAGGCTCACATACTAAGATCAAAGATGAACTCTATCCATGAGAGACATGTGCCATCACAAGAGAGACCCAAAAGCATGAACCATACCTTTTCAAATATCACAATATGAATAAATAGTATAAAAACCAAAATAATATCTAGATCATGTCACAACATAGGCCTCGTAACAAGCTTTCCAATGAGCCAATAATTTTGTAATTTCGATTCCGTATGAGAAAGTTATGCCAATTTTAGTGAAGATGCCCAGAAATTTCTCCTCCACAAAGTTTTGCACTTTTCTCCAAGAGTTGCAAAAATACTAGGAGAATTGATGATCAAATGAAATGTTTGACATATTTTTGAAGTGTAAGAATGTGTTTAAATACACATTCAAGTGGACATATCTCATGCTATATGACTTGCCTTCAAAGGTAATAATTTTTATTAATTTGAATTTTATTTTTGACTTTAAACATATTACCACCTCAATGGTCAACCTTATGTATTTTTATTATTTTTCTTACCACTTCAATGGTAAAACTTATGTAGTTTTATTAATTTTCTTTTAAAACATCCTTCAAATTCAACCAAATCATTTAAAATTCATGGGAGTGTGTCCTCCACATCTTCATAGGGTTGCATCAAGCCACTAGGGATTTTAATGGCATGCCATGTACAAGGTTCCATCATGAGATTCAATCTTGTCAGTAAATGGAACATAATAAATCCAATATTTATGTGGTTTCCTTAACCACATAAAGTGCAAGCAATGGGAATCAAGGTCTTCGCAATGTTCCATGACTTCGTTAAGTCACCAAATACCACATCATCATGCCATCTAACCATGTCAAGTGCAAGTAGTGGGCTCCATGACCTTTGCAAGGGTATCCGGTTCTTCATCAGGGGTTCCATGGGCTTCTTCATCATACCGGGTGTTCCATAGCCTATCAAGGACCATACAAGGTCATCATCATCATCTAAGATCTCCATGACCCCAATAAGGGTTGCAAGGTCATCAAACCACTAAGTGGGGGTCCAAGGACTTCATCAGTGCTTCTTCAACAAGAAATAGGATTCATAGGCTTCTTCAATCACCTCAACCACATTAGGAGATTCTCAAGGGTCAAGATCCATCATGAAATAATATATGGCATAGTTTGGTCTTCTCATGGGGTACTATCATACCATCAGAGAATGAATGACCACAAAATGGGTCATTAATTCTTCTCCAACCCATCTAGGGGTTCTCTATCATACATCAAGGCTTCAGGACCATCTCTAGGGTATTCAACACCATCAGCAGGGTCTTCAACATGTTTAACAAGGTGGTGGCTCCAATATCCATCCTTGTGGGTACAAGGACCTTGTCAACTTGGTAGAAGGTGCTTCAAGGCTCAAAACCACTCTGTAAGGGGCCCAAGGCTCAAAACCACTTTGTAAGGGGTCTAAGGCACTACAAGTGGGACTTGGTGGCATCAATGAAAATCTGTGGGGCCACTGAAAGTCCATGTTGGAATCAATTACAATTTCATCAACATGGTTATGGTAAATTAACTATTTTATAATCAAGCTTCTGTTGTTTTGAGAATAAATGATGTTCTACTTAATTGTTTAATTATTTGAATTTTTTATTTTTGGGATTGGATAATGCATGAGGAATGTGTTAAAGCCCAGCCTCATAGTCACGGTAGGTCTCCAATACTGAATTAGCTACATATAGTATATCAGTTCAACTTTGTAGCACAAGGGATGCATTATAGATCCTTTAGATAGTGAAAACCCAGAACTTAAATGTGACTTCCTTGCATAATTATATTTCTTCTACTCAAGGCATATACTACTTGGTTTACTTGTACACTAAGGTGTTTCAATACAAATGTAAAACCTTGTAAGAACTCTACCCATTTGGCAAGTTTCTAATTCATGAGCTTGGGTTGTTGCATTATGAATTGTATGCATGGTTATCAGAGAATAACACAGATTCTTTTGGCGCGAGATAATGCCTCCAATGTGTCAATGCTTCGATAATAACATAAAAATATTTATCACAAGATGAGTACTTTTCTTGGACTCATTGAGTTTTTCACTAAAATTGACTATGGCTTTGTTTTCTTGACTCAACACATCTCCAATATTTTTTCCACTAGTATCACACTTGACTCATAAAAACTTATTAAAATCAGGAAACTTCAAGACTAGTTTTTTGATGATCCTTTTCTTCAATAACTTAAAACCATTTTTATCTACTGTTGTCCACTAGAATGGTTGTTTATATTTTTTGATGTTTTCTATTATGGGTGCACAAATACCACTGAATCTTTTGATGAACTTCCTATATAAACTAGCTAAACCATGGAAACTCCAGACCTCAAAATATTCTTAGGTTAATGCCAATCAATAATTGTCTTTACTTTCATAGGGTCCATTTTCAATCCTTCCTGAGAGATGAAAAAATCTAGATAAACTAGTTCTTTTTTTAGGAAAGAACATTTCTTCATATTTATTAAGTACAAATTTTCCTTTTGTACCCTTTCTAAAACATATCTCAAATGCCTCATGTGTTAGTATTTTATTTGATTGTAAATTAATATGTCATCTAAATAAACCTTACCAATGAAATCCTTCAAAACTCCATTCATCAGTCTCATGAATGTACTAAATGCATTTAATAGTCCAAATTGCATGGTTATCCATTCGTACAAACCATAATTTGTATTGAATTTTGTCTTCCACGCATCTCCTTTTATTCTTATCTGATGGTAACCACACTTAAAATTAATTTTGGAAAAATACGTTGCTCCACTCAAGAAATCCATCACGTCATCCATGCAATGCAGTGTGAATCTATATCAGATAGTGATATAATTAATCACTCTAGATTTTGTACACACCCTCCACTCCCCACCTTTCTTTGGATTGATTACCATGGGAACCGTACATCGACTCAAGATCTCCTTAATTAGCCTTTTATGTAACAATTCTTGAACTTTTTTTCTGACTTCTTCATTTTAATTGGGTGTCATCCTGTATGCAGTCTTATTTGGTAGACTTGTACGTAGAATCAAGTCCATATGATGACTTATGATTCTTTTGGGAGGAAACTCATTTTTGAAATCATTTACCACTATGTCACTAAACTCATGTAACATTTCTTGAATTTCAATAGGATAGTCTATGATATTAGTATTTGCAAGTACTACTTTTGGTTTACAAACTACAGAATAACTTACCTCCTCCTCTTCCATCTGTTGCATGAATTATTTTCCACTCAATAATATCAATTTTGGGTTGTTTTCTTTAGTTGTTCCTTCCTCTTGCAAAGGTATTAGTGTGTTCCTTTTTTTATCATTTTCAAACTTGTAACAATTGTTTCCACCATCATGCACAATTTTCCTATCAAACTGCTATGGTATCCCCAATAGAATGTGACAAACATCCATTGGCATGACATCACATAACAATTTGTCCTTGTATTTCCCAATATGAAATTCAACTTCATATTGTTCATTTACCAATAACAGACAACCTTTTGCAACCAGGACACCTTATATGGAATAGGGTGATTGGTCATATTCAATCCCAATTTTTCCACTACCTCTATGGACACTAATTTGTCTGTACTGCCACTATCAATGAATACTTTAAATCACTTTCCCTTCACCTTACAGATAATTCTGAACAATTCCTCCCTTTGTGTCGGTTCATTGACTTCCTTCATTGGTTTTAAGTACACCTTAATCAATAAGGACTCCACTATCTTAGGCACATTTTCAAATACTGGTACATTTTCTTCCTCTTTTTCTTCTTGATCAATATGGGTGCCTCTTGGGTATGTGTTGATTATAGTTCATCACACATCAAAAGTTGTGTATGTCATTTGTACACACATGATTGTGACATGATTGGGTGGTGGAGCTTGATGTGATGCATATGTGAGGATTCCATGTAAACGTGGAGATCTATTTTAAAAATAATGGAAGATGCAACCCTGTATATCGATGTTCTCTTGTTGTTATCTTTTCTTCAATTTTATTTCATGGTTTACGTTTCTTGGTAGTAGAAGGATATATTAGTAATTATTTCCATATTTTATATTGTTTTATGATATTATTTCATATGTTCACAATATTCTAAGGTAGTTGCATGTTTGTTTCATACCCATTTTCCATTCTAAGACCATTTTCATATCTATCATTTATGCTATATATTCTACATACCCTACTCTAATATTTATCCTATATAATTCCTCTGTATATCCTTCTTATCATCATTTTGTCTCTTCAAGATCAAAGAATTTGTCCATCTCATTGATCCAATCAATTAGATCTTTAGGATCTAGGATTCCATGATAGGTAGATATCTTTGGCTATGGTATGGTGTTGGATCCAAGCATCAATCTCAAAATTTTGATCTCTGCAGTTTCCTTTGAAACTTCTTTCATTTATTCTGGATGTTCTTCTTATGGTTCATTGATGTCCCCAGCATTAGGATTTCTCTGTCTATCAAATTCAAGGGCTTCCACCCTAGATTCTACTCTTCTCACTTATTCTTCTAATCTTTCATTTTTTGTTTTTATTCATCTCTTGCCACCATTAAATATTCCACCGTTTCTAATAGCCATATATGTTATACCAAAATATTCTCATTTTCCCTAAATCCCTAGAGTGCATATGCTAAAGGAATTTTTTAAGGGGGTTTTTCTTGTTAGAATCTCATTTATAGTAGCACTGATGTACCTTGATTCTTGACATAAGGCGTCATCCTAGGTTGATGTTGGTTGATAGTGGAAAAAAGGAACCGCTGGAAATTCTTTTTTTTGTGCAAGGAGCATTGACGCTCACTAAAATTCAAAAAGAGAAGTTTCGATATATTTCTAGAAGAAATCCCTCCTGGAGGCTTATCCCAACCAATTAGATTAGGTGAAAATTGAGCCCTTAACCCCTAGGGATGATCCCTCAACTTCCTCCAAGTAATAATCAACTCATTTTATTCCTTTTTGGCCAATAAATGTAAGTTTACCTTCATGGTTTAGGGAGGACCAAGAAAGCACCTATATGTTGTTGAAATTATTCTAGGATTTAGAGGCAAAGAGATTGGAATATGAGGAAGAACACTTGTGGAGAGAAGAACAACACCAAGGTTCTTTATATTGTAATCTTCCCATTCATGTAATTAATGAAAAATGTCTTATGTTTCCCATAAAAATTGTATAATACATTGTTATCTTTCTCTTCGGTCATTGATATAGATTTGCTAGATTATCTTGTATGTTTCCTCATTTCTCTGTTAGTTCTGATCTGTGAAAGTTCTTCAAATGTCAACTGAGCTAAGGATTTCTAGAAAGCAAGGACAAACTTTAGGAAGAAGGTAAGGCTTCATTATGATCAAGTAATCCTACTAGATCTAGGGAAAGGATTTCATTTTTGTTCCTTCTTTGTTTTAGATCTATACCATATAGACTAGGGAAATGGTTATTTTCCACATTAATCGCACATTTTTGGTAACAAAACTGGAGACCATACTGGGGAAAGATGTATACATCTTATTCTTTGGTTTTTATTTGTGTTTCACTAAAAATTCTAAGTTTTTATTTTTCTCTCCAAAGGGTGTGAAATTCACTTTATTTCAATCTTATTTTTCCTCTCCAGGTCAGTATTTGATCTTAGAAAATTTGAAATTATTCAGTGTTTGTTGAATTTAAAGGTGTTATTTTTTTGGAACCTTATGTGCACCGACACACTTGGGTTGTTTTCATTAAGCATCGCCCATTATTTGACACTTTTTTCTTTTATTTATAGATCATCACTGACACTAATTGATAGAAGACAAGTGGTGTCAACGATGCCTTTTAATAGTGGACAAGAAGAATCAATCACACGAGGTCGCACTGGTATTGACCTGCAACTTGCACTGAGGTAAGTGTTCAGTAACCTTGTGCGACTCTTGAAATATTTGATTTTTAAATTGAATTTTCAAAATGATGCACCGTGTGTTATGAAGTCTTCATTTTTGGATTGAATCTAAGTCAGTTTTAAATTGAATCTTATAAAATAGATCTTGATAAAATCTTTAGGAATTTGATGACATTTTGTGTATGAAGTTTTAGTATTGGGTGTCATAGATTTTTATTTTTAGATCTATGATAATTGCATATATCCATAAAAAAGAAAAATTTGTAGTTTCTATGTGCTTTGATAGGAAGATCCGTTAGGTGTTTATATTTATTTCCATTACAAAAAGTATTCCAAAACAAAAAGAAGATCTAGATTCATTTTTTTTAGTTTCAATTATTTTTTGAATCTTGGATTTGATTTATGACTAGTTTTCTCTTTCCTTTTGATTTTGGAAATTCTAAGGGTGAAGCATTAGTTAGATTTGTATTTTTATCTTGTTAGGGATCGCGCTTCTGTGAAGTATGAAAAATATTTATGTGTTTTGATTTTTATCAAAAAATTGTAAAGTATTTGATTGTCTGATTGGGAAAAGTTCTCTAATCTCCTCTTAAAATAGGGCATACTTTGAATAAAAAAGTAAATATTTTCATTTCATCTTTGCATGGTTTCTGAGTCAGGAATTTACACAAAATTTTCCAACTGACCGTAACAAGATAAAATCAAGCGTTTGTTTATGGTAAAATTTTAGCAAGACTGTGAGTTAGTTTAGAGATATGTTCCAATGTCGTTAAGCATAGGAGTTGTTGTTTCTTTCTTGCACTACATCCATCGGATTGTGTGGTTCTTCCATGTGCTCATTTGTATATCTAAAGGTATTTCACATAATTTTATGGTATATAGAAATATTCTCTCACATACTCGACTATATATCGGAAGGACCCTTTCAAATGGTTGTGCATTAGAAATCACTACTAACAATTTGAGCACCCTCATACCTTGTGTATATTAGAAAAAACCATTAGGATATTGAGACCAAATGAGTAAAATGCCAGTTGTATTTTCATAGAAATACATCGAGAACAACACCTAGGGAGCTATTACACACGTATTTTCCAAGTAGTCGGGTATACATGCAAGGGTATGGTCCTAATCCTCCTTCTCGTGTATCACTGTTGGACCCTGGAGTATATATTGATTTGCGATGACTTGAATCTCCTGTGAGGATCCATACCATACATACCACCTATAACAAGTCTTCTTGTTACTTTTAGTTGGAGTAGCATTTTATTTGTGTGGTATTTAGGAGTTTTTTAGAGATTATAGCTATGGAAAACTCTTCTGGGACTACCAACCAAGAGATACCTTCTCAAGGTATGCATTTTTTTCCTCTATATGGAAATGTTAGTGGTCTCTTCATGGCTACATTGAGCCTTCCTAGATTGAATACAATATTACATGTATTGTTATTCTCTAGTTTGGTTATTTGTTGAGACATATCTACTGACAAGGGTTCACACTATGTCAAATCCCATAAACACCGTGATCTCCCTAAGCACTGGCATAGACAGGTTTTACCCTGCCTATCAACACCTATGAAGAAGATTAAGTCTCACCCGAGATGTTCGAGGGAGAGCTGCAACAACCACATTTCTGCAATAAGGAGGAGGATCTTGTGCATCTATTTTCCTTCTATCTTCTTACTATCGCAACATTAACAAGGGATTCAGGAAGGGGGTTTATCATCATTTATTCATGTTCAGCCACATTGATAACCATTATATCACAAAATTATATTTATTTAGAAACAAATCGACAAACATGACATCATTCGGTATGCAGAAACATCGCATCATTCAGGAATTAAAACCATATTGAAGAAATTACTCATTCATATTGCATCATTAAAATAGTAATAGAAGAAAGACACAATAAAAAGAGTTTCCATTAACATTTATTCATGTCATATTACTTCACGCATCAAAAAAGGTTCCCAAAATACATCCTTAGAGTTGCAACAAAGAACATAATGCAAATCAATCTTCCACAGATGTAAAAAATATCATCACACATACAATCATGCTACTCTTTATCTTCTCTTCCTATTTCATTCCTAATTCTATATATATGATTGATCCTTTACAAAATGGTCCACATTAACTAACTCTCTAACTGAATTGGACCAAATACTACACAATTGTGAACAAGAATTCCAAAACTATGACAAATATTACTCTTGTTTGACTTCTCTACCTTGCACACCATCCTTTGTATTGTGCACCTTGCTTCATATTTTGCACCAAACCTCCTACCAATAGGCCCCCAACATAATCTTTTGGCTTGTCCTCGAGATATGTCAACTAAACATTGTATACTCATTGATTTTGATCCTGAAATCTTCATATTGTTGCTTGACTTCCTGAACTGCAGCCTTCGTATTTTCGCTGATCATCATGGATCCTTCCACATCCTCCTTATATGGATGTTCGACAAGTTTGGAATTCACCTCCTTTCAACTATCCTGCACAAATTGAAGTGCGTTCACTGCCTTAACTGTTAACTTCTCATCGACATCCTGGAACTCATCCAGCTTAGTGGTGTGATGCTGATGGCACTCTCTTGCCTTCATTGCATGCTGTTATAGTGATTTCAATTCTGCTTCCTTAGTGACTTGTACGATGGGGTGCATCACTCTGAGTGATGCTCTCATCGATTTCAATTGCGAATCCACTTCATGCAACTTTGTGCTCAACTGCTGCAACTGCTCATCTTGAACCACGCTGCCCCAAAATTGCACAGTTTCATCCATGATTAGATAGATTCCTTTTTTGCTTTCTTCTAGTTGTGCTACCGCATCCTCTATGGTTCCTTTGTGTGCTACAAATTTCTCTGGTGGAGTGCTTGGAACTGGGAATTCCTACAACTCATCATTATCTCTTCTTAAGTCCGTGATAACTCGCCCTAACAGCAGAACTTTGGTCTTTGCAACCATTTGATCTGTTACATCCAGGATTTCTTGATAAGTGAATGAAACAACTTTCTCCAGCTGCACATTATCATCCCATAGTTGCGCTTTCTCCACAATCAGTATGTACTATGCCTTCTTGAGGGGCTCTATCTATTGCTTCGACAATTCTTCTTTCTCCTATGACTTCAGTAAGTGGTCACCAATGGTTTGTTATCGGTCGAGAAGTTCTTGACTCACCGTTTTTTGTAACCGCACCAAAGTGTGGGTTGGTAATTCATTTACATCCAATGCAATTGTTTGAAACTACTAGAGTGAGGAATCAACATCCTCACTATTGGTCTCCAATATGCGTGGCAGAATCTGTACTATTTGGACCCAATTTATGGTGCTTAACTCGCAAGTCCTCTACAACATGTTGGATTTTGGTACCTTCTCCAAAATAAAATTAATCAAAGACTGTAATTGAGTATTTACCTTCTAGAATCCTTTTTTTGACTACTTCCTTAGTTTTGCCTCACTCACATTTTTCATCATGGTGATCGGCACTATGATGTTATTTACCTTCTCATCGACTATCTACGTAGTATTTCTTGCTTCTCCTTTCTCTTTCCTTTTCTTTATCCTTGTCTCCTTGACATGGAAATCCATATTTGAGTCACTCAAAGTCTTTAATGAGTCCTCCTGTGACTCTTTCTATATCTCTTGCGCTTGCTCTTGATCTACTAAGGCATTGGTGTAGGACCCGCCGCAGCATCTAACAATTCTTTGGTGATGACCGACACTGTTCACTCAGTAGGTCAATAATCAACTATTGTATCCAAATCCTCGTTTTTTAACTTATATTGAGTAGTCAACCATTTCTTTTTTTGGATCTCTTCATGCTTATATATGAATCGTGTGCGGGCCCAGTACAAACCTCACGACCCACTGATACTTTTTGGCACCTCTTCAGATAGGCATGGAACATTTTCTATTGCAATCCACAATGCATCCCAATACAACCAAAACTATATTGTTCAGTCATTCAACCGATCCTTCTAGTTGAGATACCAGATATTTTGGTATCTTGTGCCCTTAAAAACATGCGAAATATTGGCTTCCATCCCTTGATAGTCGCTAGGATCCATCCATGCAACTAATGTGATCAATAGCAATAACCAAGAGTAAGTGAACGGTCACTTACCCTCCTGAACCAACATCGAATCCTCCATTAACTAGTTGAGTAGAAACAACGACTAGTTCATCTGCACGCCCTCTGTGCAGGCAATCATCCCATATGTACATTGGTTAGGGTGATTCTTGCTAATTACTTTAACAACCAAAATATTCACCACAATGAAAAATTCTCTATCATTTATAGTGTTGACGACTTATGCTCTCTTGTCACAATCCACTCCATATTTCTGGTTCATCTTAGCGGCTAATTGCTTATCATTATCCTTTCTGTGAAAGTACTACGATGAATCGAGCCCCTACATGGGAAAACCAGTGATCTACAATATCAAATCCATGGTGAATGGCACCTTAATGTCCAATCACAAATAACCTCTGTGAAAACACACCAATAGATGCTTGGTGTACGCATTGGCTTCCACTAGCCTGACATCCTAACAACCCCAACCTTTATAGCCCCAGTTCTGACTGCTGTGGTGTGCACACAATGAGTATACCATTATTTCGATCTTGCATCTCAAACCTATCGAATGTGCATTCAGTGTATGCCAACATATCATGATTGTTGTATTTCATCCTCATCAGAGAAGGAATAATATTGAATATGCAATGCATTCCCATTAGCAATATTGGCATACGAATTGGGTACCTTTGATTCTTCGTCAACTAAGTCCAAGTTGCACCAGGCTTACACAGGGGAACAAACCTAGGGATGTTCATAGCGGTCACCCCATTTCCTTTTGTGGAGCCTTCAGCTCCAGTTGTCAAAGGCCCAAACTACTCCAATGCTTCGGATTCTTCTCTACTTGAAATTTTAATTGTCCATTTCTTTTGTGAGGGCGAATTAGGCTGATTGGCCCCCCTCTTCTTTCATGGAACCCATGGATATTGTGTCTCCATGTTGACCACCTCTTCCACAATCAGTGCCCTAGTAGCTGATGAATTATGGATGATACCACTTGAAATCACTTGGGCCATCTCTGCACTTTGAATTACTCATGACAGCTCAACAATGTGCTGCTATTGATCTATGCTTTGCTCACTCAACAAGAACAATGGTTCATCCAACTCGCACCCCTCCAACTCTTATAGCATGAGAGCACATGAGAGAAAGATTTCCAATCATTATGACCAAATCCACCACTTATCAGCTGAATATGCCATCGATTCGCTCGATCTAACAATCAAATTCTTCATAAATGTGTGTATCATCCATCGATTCCACCACCTAACTAGTTTAATTGCTGCATTAACTATTTGATTTGATCGTATCGCGTACCTACAGATGTTGCCAATTTATTTCCTGCTGCAACTCGATCTATTTTTTCTTGTGTCGCCACTTCTTTCTAGTGCGCCAACCTTCGTTGTATCACCTCCTACATTTTTTTTCATTGCGCGAAGCCTTAAGAATCGCGTCATGCTAGGCCATCCCAATAGTGATTGAGTCGACTTCCATTCACTAACTTATGTAGCATCGCACCATCTAACTGTTGCAACTGTACCACACCTCTGTTGGTAATGAATTGATTACATAAGGACCCAACCAATGCATTTTCAACTTACCTGGGTGTTTCAAAGACTTGTTGTCATAGAAAAACACCATACAGCCTTGCTAGAAGTGATTGGTTTTGATGTGTCGATCATGCCATGCCTTTTGGTGATCCTTTTCAACTCACAGATGAAATCCTATGACAAACTGATCTTCTTCAAGCTGCAACAATTATGTTGTGGGCCCATTTGTTGAAAAGGGTTCACACTCTGTCGACTCCCATAAAAACCATGATATCCATGAGCACTAACCCATAGAGGTTTTACCCTGTACAAAAACACTTGCAAAGTAGATGAAGTCTCACCCAAGATATTTAAGGGAGAGCTACAGGAACCATGTTTCTGTAGTAAGGAGGAGGATCTTGTGCATCTATTTTCCTTCTTACTATCACAACATTAACCACATATTCACATAGGCATTTTACCATCACTTATTCATGTTCAGTCACATCAATAACCATTATATCGCAACATTATATTTATTCAAAAACAGATCCACAAACATGACATCATTCAGTATGCAGAAACATTGCATCATTTAGGAATTAAAACTATATTGAAGCAATTACTCATTCATATCACATCATTAAAATAGTAAAAGAAGAAATACATAATACAAAGAGTTTTGATCAGCATCTCTTCATGTCATATTACTTTGCACATCAAAACAGGTTCTTGAAATACATCCTTAGAGTTGAAACAAAGAATAGATCAGACATCGATCTTCCACATATGTCAAAAATAACATCACACATACAATCATGCTCCTCTTCAGCTTCTCTTCCTATTACATTCCTATTTTTATATATAGGATTGCGCCTTTACAAAATGTTCCACATTAACTGACTCTCTAACTGACTTGGACCAAAGACTACAAAATTGTGACCAAGAAGTCCAACACTATGACCAAGCTGACATTTTGTTGACTTCTTTGCCTTGCACACCTTGCTTCTTCTTTTGCACCAAAACCTCCTGCCAACATTATCCCAAGTGCACCAATGTTTCAGATCTCAACTCCCCATCACAAGATCATCAACATCATGTTGATCTTTCACCTTCTTCACCAAATGTGTATTCTTCCATTTCTCCTTATTCTCTTGTCAAAAGGTATGATTCTATTAATCAGGTGGATAAGAAGAAGAAGAAAAAGGAATATTAAGAGGAAGAAATAAAAATAAGGAACAAATATCAATCAACTACTCCTCACAGTGCTAAGAGTGTTGATATTCCCACAAAAACACCTTATAAGCCTAAGCTCCTTTGTAACATTTTCAAGAGTGATCACCCTATTAAGGATTTTCATGGTTTGTCCTAAGTATTATAAGTGTTGTCTAAGGCTTCCCAACAACCCATGTCATCAACCTTTGGTCATCATACTGAGGATACCCCATCAAACATTGACTCTATCATTAAGAGTCAAAAAGGTAAAGTTAGAAATCCTCACTTTCTATGTAAGGACATGCACCTTACTTACCTTTTTCCTTGCATGGATGAAGGCTCAAAGTTGTTAGAATATATTATTGTTCCTAAAAAATGGCTTCCAACAGGATACCATAAGTTGTCCCTTGACCTCCCATTGGTCGATAAAGTGGTCAATCCAGTTCCATGTTTAGTCGATCCCACTCTTTCTTTAGAGAGTGAAGAACAAGTAGTTTATCACACTATTACTTTGAAGAGTGGAGTTAAATTGGTCGATTCGATCTCATCTCCACCCATTCCCACTCTTTCATCAGAGAGTGTTAATATTGAAGTAGTCACATCGACTCAATATTTGTCTCATCGTACAGTTGAGAGTGAACTGAAATCTGTTGAAGTTTTCGTTGTCAGTTCAGAATTTTCTAAGCAAGGGGAAATATTTTATATTTCATCAGAGCCCTCTCCAAGTATTGAGGTTATTTACTTTGATTGGAGTAATATAACATAATCTAGTCTTCGTTTGAGTGTTCCTTTATAGATATATATATGATTAACTGCTAAGAGCATACTCCACACTATTGTTGATGAAGGGGCTTATGTTAGTATTCTATCCTCAACGTCTTGGAAAGATATAGGTTCTCCTTAGCTTGTGCTAGCCAGTGATCAGATATTGGATTTTAATAGAATACCTACTACACCTTTACTGATCCCTCTTCATTTATCTATCACCTTATGAGGTAAACTTGTTTGCATTGATGCTATGGTAGTCCAAGGTCCCTTAGATTTTAATCTACTCCTTGGACGAGATTATGTTTACACCATGAAATATGTAGTGTCTACACTCTTTTGAGTGATGCATTTTCCATATGATGGAAATATTGTGACCATTGATCAACTTTCCTTTGTTAAACCTGATTATCGTATGACTGCTAGCTGTCATAATTCCTTGAATGCACCACATGTTCTTGTGGTTACTTCTTGTTGTTGGTTTTTCACACGCCTAGGGGTTAAGCGCAACATAAATATTCAAGTTGCTAGGTGTGACCTCGGGGGAAAGTCTCGAGTCAAGTATTGCCACTTGATATTGACTCCTCCATTTAGGAAAAACTCTTAACACAACTAAGGGGGGTGGTCCCTAAGAAAGAGTTGTCTAAGGCTCTTAAGTTTTAGTCGTTAATAATGGAATTAACTTATTTATGAGTTTTTGAAGTAAAAATAATGAGAAAATATTGTTTGCAAATTTAAATAAATATTCCAACAGCATAACATCAACACATAAGAAAATTTAAATAAATGAAAATCAGATCAGTGCCAATGGATTCAAAGTAAAATATTGTTGTCGAAATGAAATGTTTTGCAATGTGTCTTGGTCAGTTTTAATTATTAAAATATGAGTTGAGTTAAAAGAAGGGGATTCTCGATATATTTAAAGTACTGAGAATATGTCCATAGATGACTAAAGTGCTTCCTCACTAAGAAATGTGGTCTGAATCAGAGTCTCTGAGAAGGTGTCCAACACTACACCAATAAGGATGTATCTTGATTGTATCTCGAGGTCACTACTAAGTGGTTCCTGCTTTCTTTGAATAATTTTCCCATGATTGCCAACTATCATACGTCGGATCTTCGTAATGTTTTTTTTGGGGAGTTTATTTTATTAATGGATTATTAGATTAATGTGTAGAATTTAGAGAGTGTCAAAATACGCTTTTGATTCCCCAACGACCAGGAAAATCCCGTAGAGGGAAAAACATACATGATTTTATGACAAACTTTCTATCCCAATTTGATGAAGCAAATATGTTTTTAAAATAAAATACACTAATGAAAAATTAAACCGCAATATGTGTAACTTTCTGTTCATCCACCAATAATCGAAAAAAAT
This sequence comes from Pseudotsuga menziesii, assembly GCA_001517045.1. Classification (NCBI taxonomy): domain Eukaryota; kingdom Viridiplantae; phylum Streptophyta; class Pinopsida; order Pinales; family Pinaceae; genus Pseudotsuga; species Pseudotsuga menziesii. The sequence goes on from LPNX010754988.1 coordinate 327,887, forward strand.
ACTTTCGTTGGTGGCGAGAGCATACTTTGTGGCAATGAGCCAGGTATGAAATTTAAAGATGAAATCAACAAAATAAAACTAAACTATACATCCTTTCTAGAAGGTGTAGTGTGTGCATGTGTTGATTAGTAAAATGCAACCCATGAAGGAGACTGTGAATCCCCTAAGGGGGGATGCATTATGAGCGTGTTGGAATATCAATCAATACTAAGGGGAGGGGGTGACTCAGTATTAATCAATCTATTTAAAATTTTATCACTTAAAACAAAACACAAAATATTATCGTGGAATCCCAATAGGGAAAACCACCAAGGCTTTCTATTATGTAAAAGTATATTTACAAATAGTTTCTTCCTGCTACTATAGATGAGGATGCTACTATACCTTATTTACCAACAACTATTGAAAGGAGGCTACGCCCCCCTTGAATAGATTATACAAAACCCTATTTACCAGCTACTACTATAAGGATGCTATGACCCTCTACAGGATTTGCAACCTATCCTTGTGCCTCCCAATCACCATTATATTATAATACAACCAATGACTTCTTTACACTTATGTATCTTCCAATCGAATGCACAGAGACACCTGTATGAAGGGTTACATATTTGCTTGTATACCCCCAGTCATGCCTCTTCATTTAACAGTCACGTACCCTCATCATGACTCTTCATAAGAAAAAACCAATTCGAAATTACCTTTCTATTTTAACTTGCAAAATTATCAGTGCAATTTCTGCAACGACCTTTTTGCAAATTTTTTTTTGCAATTACCTTTATGCAACGACCTGTCCATAACGACCTATCCGCAAATAAAAATTTTGTAGCTAACCTTCTGCAACGATCTTTCTGCAATCATCCTTTCCGTAGTTAGTGGGAACTCCTTCCTTCCATAATTGCGGATTGCGGATTGTGGGTTTCGACTTTTCTCGAAACTTATTCCACAATTCTTACTCTGAAAAACATCTTATGCAATTGTGGATTGTGGATTACGGGTTTCAACTTTTATCGAAACTTCTTCCACAATTCTTCTTTTGCAAAACTACTTCTGCAATTACAGATTTTGTGTTGTAGGTTTCAAATTTTCTTGAAACTACTTCCACAATTCTTCTTCCGCAAAAATTCTTCCATAATTGTGGATTGCGGATTGTGGGTTTCAACTTTTCTCAAAACTGCTTCCGCAAGTTATCTTTAAAAAAATGTCTTTTGCAATTCCAGATTGCAGATTGTGGGTCTGCTTTTCATGACTTCCACAATAGTATTTCCACAGTTTTAACAATCTTGCACCTTGGAATTATGGAACCTATTCTATACTATTGATATTTATCTCTCTTATGATATGGGTCATCCAAATATTTACTTCATGGAAACTTCACATTATAATGCTTCCGACATCGCTTGGAAAACTGTGTTATTTTGACTCAATTTTTGGACTATTTCATCAATGTTGCCTTATGATCTCATGTTGACAAGAATTCCAATTTAGTCAACAATCGCCCCCTTTGGCATTGATGGAAACATTTTCCTTCTGCAAATTTTCTCCCTCTTTGACAACAATGACAATTTTTCAAGAAAAACTGCCCATGTGACATTTCTTCATTTTTCTACATTCCTTTAGAATATTATAGTTTGTAGCAATGTATACTTGCATTTCTCTTTTAACGTTGATCTTGTTCTCATGTGACTTCTTTTAACAATATGAATATGTAGACCATAATTTTCACTCCCCTTGTGGGTGTGTCTCCCCTTGTCATCTTTTCTCCTCTTCCTGTGATAGGGATCTCATCCTTTTAGTTTTTAAATATGAGGGATAACCCCCAATTTCTTCCTAAGATAGGAAAATGATTCTCTAGGTAACGAGTTAGTGAAAATGTCTAGAATTTTTTCCTTTGTATCAATATATGCTAATTTGACAACTTTTTGAGATACTTTCTCTCTTAAAAAATGATATTTGATTGGAATATGCTTTGTCTTAAAGTGCATAACAAGATTTTTGGATATGTTTATAGCACTTGTATTGTCATGGTGTTTAATAATGGGGTCCTCATATTTTACAAGTAAATATTGCAATTTTTGCTTCATTCAAATGAATCATGTACAAAATGATGCAACAACAATATACTCGTCTTTGGATGTAGACAGTGAAATGGAAGACTATTTTTTTCTTAGCCATGACACCAAGTAATCTCCTATGTAGAATGCTTCTCCATTAATGCTTTTTGTATCATCAATACTTCCTTCCCAATCTGCATCAGTGAATTCCATTAAGGTAAAGTTATTTCTTTTTGGATACCATAATCCATAATCCATAGTACCTTTTAGATATCTAAGAATTATTTTTACTGCAACCATGTGTTTCTTTTGGGGCTTATTGGAATCTGGAAACCAAACCTACATCCTGCATTACATCTATTCTTGTAGTTGTTACATATAATAAACTACCAATCATTAACCTATACATAATATGACCTACTTCTAAATATTTGTCATTCTTGCTCAATTTACAACCAATTACCATAGGATTACTAATAGTTTTGGATTCTTTCATTTTGAAAATTTTCAACATCTCTTTGATATACTTAGTTTGAGAAATGAAAATCCCCTTTTCTGATTTAGATACGTGTAAACATAGAAATAATGAAAGTTCTCCCAATAATGACATGTCAAATTCCTTCTTCATTTCTGAAGCAAATTTTACACTAAGAATTTGTATATTAATTCCAAATATGATATCATCTACGTAGACTACAACAATGATCATATATTTGTTTTCAAATTTTACGTATATATTATTGTCAGTGGCCCCTCTTCTATATCCTTTCTACTTTAAATACTTGTCAAATCTTGAGAACCATGCTCTTGGAGCTTGTTTAAGGCCATAGAGTTCCTTCTTAAGTTTGCAAACATAATTTCTATTTTCTAATAAGAGAAATCCTTCATACTACTCAATATAGACTTCTTCTTCAATATCTCCATTAATAAATACATATTTTACATCCATTTGATATACTTTAAAATTATTGTAGCATAACAAATATAAAAACATCCTACTAGATTCAAGTCTTACAACAGGTGGAAAGTTTCTTCAAATTCAACATCTTCTACTTGAGCATATCCTTTGCATACTAACTTGGCATTTTTTCTTGTCACTTGACCATGCTCATTGGACTTGTTTTTTAAAATCCATTTGGTTCCAATAAAATTCATACCCTTAGTTCTTGGGACAAGTTACCATGTTTGGTTCTTCTCTATTTTGTCAAGTTCATCATTCATAGCATTGATCCAATCTTCACTTTTGCAAGATTATTTAAATGTTTTGGGTTCTACTACCGAAAGTAGTGCTTTTTCTTCATCAAATAATTTTCTTCTTGTTTTAACACCTGATTATTTGTCACCAACTATTTGACATTCAGGATGATTTTTATGAACCCACCTAGATGGTGTCTTTGTGTCTGATCTTGGGGAATCTTCATTCTCATTTTCATGTGATTCTTCTTCCTCTACTTTTTCTTCTTCTTCTTCCTCAAAAACATCCTCTTCTTCTGAAATTTCTTCTTTCTTCTTTATCATCTATTTCTTCATCTTCTATTTATTCACCATTAGTCTCTACAACATCCACATTTTCTTGAATTTGTATTTTTCTTGGTCTAGTATCACCAACATTTACATTTGCACTTTCTATGATCTTGTACAGCCTTATATTATAACATTTTTTTTCCTTTTTGGTGGAAGAATATCCAAGAAATATGACTTCATATGTTCTAGATTCAAACTTCCCTAGATTATCCTCATCTCCTTTTATGTATCATTTAATTCCAAAAACTCTAAAATATTTAGTTGAAACTGGTCTTACAAACTATATCTCATAAGGAGTCTTGTCACTATACACTCTGAGTTGTTCTCTATTTTGTACATAGATAGTTGTATATATTGTTTCTCTCCAATAACCATCAGAATTTTTTTCTCTAGTAAGCATAGTTTTATCTGCTTCTTGGGATGTCCTGTTCTTTCTTTCAACAAATCCATTTTCCTAAGGGTGTTTTTCTACTAAAAAACTCCCTTTTGATTCCATGAGTTTTATAAAACTTGTTGAATTCATTTGAGGTGGACTCACCACCATTATCTGATCTTAGACATTTAATCTTGATATTTTTTTCATTTTCAACAAGTGTTTTGAAGGATTTGAACTTCATATAGGCTTCTGATTTTTCTTTAAGAAATGTCACCCAAGTCATCCTTGTATAATCATTGATTAATAACATAAAGTAATGTTCACCTTGAAATATTATAGTCCTTCTTGGTCTATAAATATCAATGTGAATTTTTTCTAATGCTCGAGAGTTTTTATGCTCTTTGACCTTGAAGCTTGTTTTTGTTTGTTTCCCATGACTATAATGTCTACACACATGATTTGGTGGTTTAACTATCTTTGCAAAATTCCTTATAGCTCCCTTCTTACTGACTTTTACAAGATTTTCAAAGTTCAAGTGCCCCATCCTTCTATGCCATAGCACACTTTCATCAATTTGAATCCTATAACATTGTTCTTCATTCTCTAGAATATACACATTGCTTGGAGTTATGATAATAGTCCCAACAAGTTTTCCTGAATCTTTTCTTCTGATTTCACAATTCTTGAAATTGAATATACATATGTGCCCTTGATCACATGTTTGAATAACACTTAAAAGATTAGGTTTTAAGTTCTTTACAAGAAAAACATTTTCATCTTTCATCTTGTCTCTAAGAGCCACTGTACCCTTCCCAATTATTTTAGAGGATAGATTATCTCCAAAAGTGACTTTTCCTTTTTATTTCTTTTTAGGATTATAAACTTATTTGGGTCTCCTATCATGTGTTTTGATCATCCACTATCCACATGCCATAAATTTTGGTTTTTATGTTGCACATAGATCTAATGAACATTCCATATCATATTGATTCTTCCAAACCTTCCTTTCCTCATTGTCTTGATATTTTGTGGTGTCATTGTCCATGGGAATCACTAGTTTACAATTTCTAGCAATGTGTTTTTGATTACCACATTTGTAATATTCTATACTATAACTCTGTAGAGGAGCAAAGGAATTATAATTTCTTCCTTTTGGATTTCTTTTAGTAGCATTCTTCTTATAGAAAGGATATTGTGATGTAATTCCTTTCCCAATAGGAACCATTAGTTTACAATTTCTAGCTAGATGTCCAAAATTGTTACAGGCATAAGAATTTCCTAAAAATAAGTGTTGATGTATTCTTGGGACATTCTCTATCTTGCTTTTATTTTAGTGGAGAGAATTTTTTTTAATGTGTTCCTTTACAACTAGTCTCATTAGTGCATCAACATAACTTCTTTTATTTCGCTCTTTATTTATGAAGGAGGATTATTTTTTCTTCTTTCCTCTGCCATAGCCTAGTCCAGTTTTATCACTCGATGGTCTTGAATAACTTAGGATGTCATCTAGATTGTTTGAACTTCTCTTAAACTTTGATTGAAATGATTCTTGATTTGTATTATTTCTCAGCAAGATCAATTCAGCTTCGAACTTTTATAATTCTTTCTCTCTTTTATTGAGTTGTTTTTCTAGATTGTTTGCAACCTTTTTGACTTATTGAAGATGATTTTTTAAGTCAACACAAACATCATTGTTTTCCTCCTTAAGTTCTGTCATCCGAATTTTTAATTTTTTTATATCCTTTCGTACTTCCCTAATTCTTCAAGATCACTCACAAGTTCTGCTTCAAGATCTACCGCCCCTTCTACTTCTTCTTCAGGCACTTTTTTTTCTATTCCCATAAATGAGAATTCAACATCTTCATCTTCACTAGAATCATTATCATACATGGAATAAAAGGTCTTATTTTTGTTTTTATTCTTAAAATTTCTTTTTCTCTTCTTTGAATCTTCAGGACACTCATCATTATCTTCTTTTTTGCGATTAAGGCATTTGGAATCATAGTGACCAATTTCCCCACAGTTAAAACATATTAAGGGTTATTTCCCTTTGTACTTACCAGTACCTTTATTAAGATTTTTAACAAGAAGTATTTGTTCATCGTTATATTCTTTTGATTGATTTTTTGTTTTAGATTTATTAGCTACCTTAGATGCTTTAAAATCCGCTTCCTTCTTTTGAGAATCATCTTTCCCAATCCTCATTTCATAAGCGATGAGAATACCATATAGTTATTCCATGGTGAGAGTGTCAAGATATTCTCTATCTTCTAGTGTGGAAATATTTGGAATGTAAATCATTGGAAGTGATCTTAGTACTTTTTCAACTATTTTCTTTTCTTTTAATTTTGCTCCTAGCCCTTGAATTCCATTAACGATTTCATCAATTCTCTCAAAGTATTCATAAGTGTTTTCTTCTTCATTCATTTTTATACTTTCAAATTGAGTTTTAAAAGTATGGAGTCTGGCCCATTTTACCTTGGTGTTTCCTTCATATATGATATGTAATGAATTCCATATCTCCTTTGTTTTTTTGCAATGCATCACTTTGTCAAACACTGCATTGTCTAATCCAGCCAAGATTGCATCAACAACTCTAGAATTGTTTCCAAATTGTTTTTTTTCTTCACGATCTATGGGAGTATATTTTTGATATTTATATCCTATTTCTATAGACATCCAAACATCTAGTCCTATATCCAGCATATGGCTTCTCATCCTAATGCTCCAGAACAAATAATCTTCTCCATTGAATATTGGAACTTTGGAGGACATTTTTATTTGTTGATCCATAGTGATAAAATATCTTTCTTCAAGTGTTTATGTCATGTCCCCATATTTTGGGACATTAAAAGTGTTGACCATGATGAAATTCCTAGGGGCTGAAATTGACATTAATTATTATTCCTAGGAAAAATATTGCTAATAATTGTTCTAAGGCATGTATTTAATTTTATTTCAACAATTTTATTTATTATGCACAATAATGATGTGGAATTAAGGCTGCCATGCCAGGAGGGCACATTGGGGAAAGTTAGTTAACTTGCCTTGGTAAAAATAAGAAAGTCCATGACAAAAGCAAGTAGGAGAATAACGGGAAGTTTCCTAAAAGCAGAAAAAGCAGTCAGAGGTAAAAGCAGGAAAGTTTTTGAAGGAAAGAAAAAGTTTCTTTATGACCCAGGAAAAGCAAAAAGCTGTCATAAATCAAAAGAGGCAGCTTTTGACTAAGGGAGGGTGCAGTTTCTAATTGTGAAGGATGATTTGGACTTGGAAACAATTCCACATGGTCCTAATTTCCTAATTTCCCAAAGGGGGTGCTTTTGTGACTAGGGTTAGGTCACCATGGGGTTGACTTTCTCTCACAGGTCACCATTGGCATCAACTTACTCAGCAGGTCATACATAATTCTATAAAATATGAATTTGAACCCATTGCTTCAGTTTTGGTTGTTGATTTTATTTTTGAATGCTTATGTGAGCATTAATTCTGAGTGTTGTGCCTCAGACTACTAGGAGATGAGCCCCAGCCTTCCATTCCCTTTTCTTCCATTGCAGGTGTGGAGCGCTATATTGCAGGAATTGAAGGATTTACATATTTATTTGCATCCTCCATCAATTTCAGGTCCATATCCAGTGAATCCCTAGCTTCACTTATGCTCACAGCCCTTGCTAGTTATGATCCGGGTCTCCTGCCCCTTGTTTTTGGAGAATCCTTGTAATGGTAATTCAATGATGTAATTTATATTCTGTAGGGTCATAAAATTATGTAAATTACATGTATCAGGCCTAAACATATCTTCCCATAAAGATTCTTGTCTTCAGTTTTGCCTAAAAGGCCTATTTTAGCAATGTATGGGGGAAATTGAATAAAAATGAGTGCTATAAGGAATATGTCAGGTTGGGGAAGTGATTTAAGGGATTTTACATATTAAATGAACTTATATTTACCCCTGTTATAGTTCTCATGTTTTACAGAAATGCATTTGAGATGATTTAACTATTTGTTTTAGACCCTAGCTAGATTACTAGCTTTTAATAACTAGTTTTGGTAAAATTGATGTAAAACCATTTATGTTAACTCAATATGAGCTCTGTAAATTAATTTGGGTCACTAACAGACCCAAATTCCCACATAAAACTCCAAAAACATTTTTATTTGGGGCTGTACCACGTTTGTATCCTCCTCTGCGCAGGGTTCTCCTTGGCCAAAACTGCCAAAAATTCCCAAATTCATCCAAAACTTCTTAGAACTTTCCAGAATATCAGTAAAATATATAAATAATTTATTTATGTTATATTAATTCTGTAACAAACCTCTGCAAGTTCACAGAATCCCCTAGTTGAAACAGACCGAACTACTCTCCTTAGTTTCACGGTTTGGCCGCCCAGAAGCGTGGTAGTAGGTTTTCGCAGTGCATACTTTGAACCCTAAATGGAACCATATATAAATGTGTTATGGGAGAGGAAATTCCATGTCTGACATCTCTTTTTTTTCTGTCCATTTCTCACTCCTTTTGCCTACAAATTTCCCAGAAGAAACCCCTTATTTGCTCAGTTTGAGAAGTCATTGTGTAAATTAATTAAAGTTCAGAAATTTTAATATAATTTACAGAATTGAAGAGTATCCAGGTCTGTACACCAGAATTGGGATATTATATTGGTATCAGAGCTCTTTCCTTAGATCATCCAGTGGAAAGAAATATCTCACTGGATAAATTTACAGCCATGTCATACTATGAGGATGACTATGATGAGCAGTATGAAGAATACTGCAGAAGATATGAAGAAGAAGAAGTCCTCTATGTTGATGGAGGAATACTAAAACATGAATATGATGAAAAATATGTGAAAGTAGATGGGGAAGAGATCAGATCTGATTTTCCGATGGTTAAGAAAAACTTGACAGAGATTATTGAAGCATGTGAGAACATGTCTCACTACTATGAGGGCTATCTAGCGTTGGGTAGGAATATTTGTGCAAACCTTTCTTTTGAAGATTATAATTATTTCGAGTATGGATTTCATCCCAAGCATGATTATGAGAATTATTTCAAGATAAGCAAGCTATCCAAAGAGGAACCAATTTGTTCCAACTCTCTGAGAAAAGAAGAAGAAGACATAACCAAAGGTGAATATTCCTCCAAGCCATCAAAATGTTCAGGACTTAAGAGTTTGTTTTGTTTTCCTTCAAGAAGAAATTCTAAATATTGTGACATGAGTACCACTATAGATGAAAAAGTCACAAGTTTCTTGGAGGAGAATACAAATGAAGTGGAGATAGATATCCAGGAGGTGAAGTGCAAATCACCACAAGGTGGCTGCATAAGAGAAGAAGTTGAAGAGGAATGCACTTCAAGTTTCTTGGTGGGTGATCTTCAAATCACTACTCAAGATTTTGGCTCATGTATGGGTAGTGAGACATATTTTGTATCAGCTACAAAATAGGTATACATATCAGATTTATAGTCACCTCCTGAGCCACATAATGAAGATGAAAACAAGGCCACGCCGCTTGGGTGTGAAGCAAAGATTTTGGTGGAAGAGCAGGCCACCATAGTATCTGTACAGGAATATGATAATGCTAAGAACGTGGATAATAAAAGTTCTGATTTTTGCAGATTCTGTGTACACTTGCAACCATATGATCCATGTAAATATAAAATGTCTTCACTTGCATCTGATGACTGCAAAAGGAAGGCCACTTGTGAGGGAGATAAATTCACTCCCAGTTTCCCTGTTGGTGATCACACAATCAGTGAAAAGAAGGGTGATATTGTCAATGGTAATAATATGGTGAAGGAATATTTTGGATCAGATCCAAAAGAACAAGAAATATTAGACCTGAATTCATCATTTGAATTGCGTAATGAAGTGGAAGGCAAGCCCCCACCAACTAGATATGAACTAGGAAATTCGAGGAAAAAAAATCTGATGCAAAGGGAGGGACACATTTCAAAATGTTGGATTCTCTTGCAACATGATGAAGCTGAAATTCCAAGGCATGAGATGCTTTCTGATTTTCATACAGATCACATGTTATTCCAGCATTCAGAGATACCCTCCACTTCACATCATGGAAGTGAGTGTGTAGAAAATTCAAAGGATGGCCTGTATGTTGAGGACGAGTTTTATGTGGTGGATTCATGCCACAAGAAAAATGGGCATATATGTCACATATTAGAAGAAGAAAACTTGATGGAGGATATTGTTGGTGAGCCAAATCATTTGAGTGGATCACTAAAGGAGGATAGAAAGAATCTTAGGGAAGCCATGAAAAACTTTGTTGACATCAATGCCTTGGTGGCAAGATGTTGTTGGCAAGCTTCTAGTGGAGATATGGAAGGAGAAGCCTTTATGGAGGAGTGCATAGCACTAAAAGAAGGAATGGCCAAGATGAAGGAGAGATATATGAACTTATTATCTGATAGAGAATATCTCCTCATGGTGGCTGAAATGTACCATAGTGCACTCAAGAAGGAAGAAGAAAAATTAGAAAATATCACTAATAAGTTGGAGATCACTAATAACTTATTGAAGAGCACACAAAGATCCCTTCAAGATTCAAAGTTACAAATATTTCAAATTCAGAAGGAGTTGAAGGTGTCACATATTTCATGCTGCATGGAAGGAAATTTTTTGGGTATAATGGAGGAACCTCATGTGGAGGACAGCCATGAGGGAAGAGCAGATTTGCAGGTGCTTGTGAAAATCTATGAGGAAGAAAATATGGGCCAAGCACTCATTGAGAATGAGAGGAAGGATGAAGTTTTCTTACCCTTAATAAATATGGCTGATCAAATTCCATATGGATCAGAAAATAAAAGTCTATATTCATCCATTGATTGGGTGGATAGAAACATCTTTGGAATGAAGACCTTGGGAGGTAAAGAATTTTACTTCTGCAATAAATTTTTTGTTGTGACTGACATTGTCTTGACATGTGAACAGCAACAAAGATTTAATTTGCAGCCATTGGATACCTTCCATACACATGCACATGAGGTGAATTCTATTTTTTTTGTGCTTGAGGACTGTGTAGACAATTTTGATGAGAACCAAGCACTTGGCCTTTTCCAGAAAAAACTGGAATTGTTTCCTAGAAAGAGTCTCTTCCCAATGGGAGGGTCAGATGAGGATGAAGATTGGGAAGCCATAATTTGGGTGGATGAGTGTTGTAGGGTTATGATCCAAGTTTCTACCCACACTTTTATTTTATCCTCATCAAGTGAGAATGAAAATTGGGAGAAGGAATTTTCCTTGTTGGTGCAACAGGAAGAGTTGGAGGCTTTCCTAGGTGTTCATGATGACTTGTGGAATGCACCATAACCCTCCTGTAAGAAACATAGACAAATATGGATGTCACTTGATTCCATTCAACAACATGTGGATTGGGTGGAAGATTACATGTCACACATGGAGTCTTCTTACAGAAAAATTTCTGCACATGATCAGTGGAAGACAAATAAGCAAGAAAACTACAAAGAGAAGTTGCTAAGGAAAATATCTTGGACACAGTTGGATAGATGCTTACATTATTTGACCAGTGGCAGAGAGTTGAGCCATTGGAAGTGTTCACATGGACCTTTTAGTGGGATTGTCAGTCCCTTATCAGGTGGAATGAGGGGACACTTATTTTTTTTTTCTTCTTGCATTTTTGGAGATGATTATGATGCCTCATCTTATTGTGAGCAATTTAGGCATCCTTGTTGGTTGGATGATTCCTATACTCATTGGGGTTGGACATGGGACTCACACCTATGTATTTGCAGAAACATCATTGTGAGATTCAATGTTGATGTGCATCAAGCACATAAGGAACTTTATGTTGGGTGGGGAAATCTAACAGATTTCCAACTTTGCAATGAGAATTTTCAGTTTTCGGTGCAGTGGTATGATTTCCAAAGCATGAATGTCATTTCATGTGATGATAAATTTGTATGGTGGATTCTAATGTTTGGATACTTACAGTTGAGGAAATGGGATCCAGGCATAAATTGGCTTGATAAGTTGTGTGGGAAGGCATTCTCACTAAAGGGGGTGCAATGCAAGCAATGGGACCCTGGAATTGCTTGTTTTGGAGAAAATTTACAGGATGGCTTCATTGAGAAAGTAAACCTTTTTGAACAATTGATTCATGCTCCAGTTCTCCTACATGATGAAAAAATTTGCAGCACTCTGGAGTGCTTTTGCTCGAGGAAAAGTATATTTGGGAGGGGAGGACTGTCATGTCCCCATATTTTGGGACATTAAAAGTGTTGACCATGATGAAATTCCTAGGGGATGAAATTGACATTAATTGTTATTCCTAGGGGCTGAAATTGACATTAATTATTATTCCTAGGAAAAATGTTGCTAATAATTGTTCTAAGGCATGTATTTAATTTTATTTCAGAAATTTTATTTATTATGTACAATAATGATGTGTAATTAAGGCTTCCATGTCAGGAGGGCACATTGGGCAAAGTTAGTTAACTTGCCTTGGTAAAAATAAGAAAGTCCATGACAAAAGCAAGTAGGATAATAAAGGGAAGTTTCCTAAAAGTAGAAAAAGCAGTCAGAGGTAAAAGCAGGAAAGTTTTTGAAGGAAAGAAAAAGTTTCCTTATGACCTAGGAAAAGCAAAAAGCTGTCATAACTCAAAAGAGGCAACTTTTGACTAAGGGAGGGTGTAGTTTCTAATTGTGAAGGATGATTTGGACTTGGAAACAATTCCACATGGTCCTACTTTCCTAATTTCCCAAAGGGGGTGCTTTTGTGGCTAGGGTTAGGTCACCATGGGGTTGACTTGCTCTCACAGGTCACCATTGGCATCAACTTACTCATCAGGTCATCCATAATTATATAAAATATGAATTTGAACCCATTGCTTCAGTTTTGGTTGTTGATTTTATTGTTGAATGCTTATGTGAGAATTAATTATGAGTGTTGTGCCTCAGACTACTGGGAGATGAGCCCCAGCCTTCCATTCCCCTCTCCTTCCATTCCCTTTTCTTCCATTGCAGGTGTGGAGTGCTAGATTGTAGGAATTGAAGGATTTACAGATTTATTTTCAGCCTCCATCAAGTTCAGGTCCATATCCAGTGAAGCCCTAGCTTCACTTATTCTCACAACCCTTGCTAGTTATGATCCGGGCCTCTGCCCCTTGTTTTTGGAGCATCCTTGTAATGGTAAGTCAATGATGTAATTTATGTTTTTCATAAAATTCTGTAAATTACATGTATCAGTTCAAAACATCTCTTCCCATAAAGATTCTTGTCTTCAGTTTTGCCTAAAAGGCCTATTTTAGCAATGTATGGGGGAAACTGAATAAAAATGAGTGCTATAAGGAATATGTCAGGTTGGGGAAGTGATTGAAGGTATTTTACATATTAAATGAACTTATATTTACCCCTTTTACAGTTCTCATGTTTTACAAAAATGCATTTGAGATGATTTAACTGTTTGTTTTAGACCCTAGCTATATTACTAGCTTTTAATAACTAGTTTTGGTAAAATTGATGTAAAACCATTTATGTTAACTCAATATGATATTTTTCAATTCCTTTGTGTCACTAATAGACCCAAATTCCCACATAAAACTCCAGAACCATTTTTATTTGGGGATGTACCATGTTTTGTATCCTCCTCTGCGCAGGGTTCTCCTTGGCCAAAATTGCCAAAATTTCCCAAATTCATCCAAAAATTCTTAGAACTTTCCAGAACATCAGTAAAATATATAAATAATTTATTTATGTTATATTAATGCTGGAACAAACCTCTGCAAGTTCCCAGAATCCCCTGGTTGAAACAGACCGAACTACTCTCCTTAGTTTCACGGTTTGGCCGCCTAGAAGCATGGTAGTAGGTTTCCGCTGTGCAGAATTTGAACCATAAATGGAACGAAATATAAATGTGTTATGGGAGAGGAAATTCCATGTTTGACGTCTCTTTTTTTTCTGTCCATTTCTCACTCCTTTTGCCTACAAATTTCCCAGAAGAAACCCCTTATTTGCTCAGTTTGAGAAGTCATTGTGTAAATTAATTAAAGTTCAAAAATTTTAATATAATTTATAGAATTGAAGAGTATCCAGGTCTGTACACTAGACTTGTGATATTATAGTTTAAAATTTTTCGTGAAGATCCTTCTCTGATACCAAATGTTGCAATATCAAGCAATACTACGAGGTGGGGTGAATTGGTATTAATCAATCTATTTAGAATTTTATCACTTAAAAAAAATCAACAATAAAACATAACACACAATATTATCATGGAAGTCCAATAGCGAAAAACACCAACCCTTTCTATTATGAAAATTTATATTTACAAATAGTTTATTCCTGCTACTACAGACAAGGATGCTACTATAACCTATTTACCAGAAACTACTGGAAGGAGGCTATGAACCCCTGGTTTATCAGATACTACTAAATTAATGCTATGACACCCTATTTACCAACTACTACTGGAAGGATGCTACGAACCCCTACAGGATTTGCAGCCTATCATTGCGCCTCCCAATCACCCTTATATGATAATACAACCTCTAATTTCTGTACACTTATGGATATTCCAATTGGATACACATAGACACTTGTATGAAGGGTTAAATATTTTCTTATATACCATCATCCATTCCTCTTCAACATTCAAGTACCCTCATTGTGACTCTTCACAAGAAAAAACCAATTCGAAATTACCTCTTTGTTTTAACTTGCAAAATTATCAGTGCAATTTCTGCAATGACCCTTCTGCAACAAAATTTCCGTAATTACATTTCTACAATTACCTTTCTACAATGACATCTCCGCAACAACCTATCCACAATTACCTTTCCAAAAATAAAATTTCTACAATTAAACTTCTGCAATGATATTTTCACAATCATCCTTTCCCACAGGGACTTCACTTAGTGAACCTCTCACATAACACGTGCGATTGTGGGATATTAAAGAATACCCTTAATTTCCAAATATATTGACCCAAACTCTTTTTGTTGAAACCCCCTCCTAATACTTAAAACCTCCTCCCCACCTTGTTTTATACCTCAATCCTTATAAACCACCCTACCCACCCCCACCTTAAACCCCTCACCCCCCTCAATACCTGCAATATATTGGTTCAATTTTTGATAATTTTAAAACCCACAATATGAACTAACGTGATAGGATATTGGTCAACAAGTGAATCCCCCATGTCCTTTCCACAATCTGCAAGAAATCCTTCCTTCCACAATTGCGGGCTTCGACTTTTCTCGAAACTGCTTCCGCAAACATTCTTCCACAATTACGGATTGCATATTGTGGGTTTCAAATTTTCTAAAAAATGCTTCCGTAATTGCATATTGTGGGTTTCAAATTTTCTTGAAATTGACTCCACAATTATTCTTCCACAAAACTTCTTCCGTAATTGTGGATTGCGAATTTTGGGTTTCAACTTTTCTCAAAACTGCTTTTGCAAGTTATCTTCTACAAAACTTCTTCTGAAATTGTGGATTGTGGTTCTGCTTTTCATGACTTCCGCAATAGTGTTTTTGCAGTTTTAACAAGCTTGCACCTTGGCATTGCGGAACCTATTCTATACCATTGATATTTCTCTCTCTTATGATATCCGCTGTCCAAATATTTACTTCATAGAAACCTAACATTATAGTGCTTCTGAATATGCTTGGAAAACTGTGTTATTTTGGATCAATATTTTTGAACTATTTCATCAATGTTTCCTTATGATCACATGTTGACAACAGTGACAATTTAATCAATAGGGCACTGTGTAACCCACATTATTTCTTTATTATTGAATTTACAATAGGATGAAAATATGAATTATGATTGCACTTTTATCCCTGAAAAGGATGGAAAGGCTTACAATATTGTTGGTAGATAAAAGGAAAGAAGAACTAGGACAGAGGTAGAGTTTTTGATGTCCCAGGTGATCTGAAACTAGAAATTTGAGTAGTATGTCCTCCTCCTTTTCTGAAAACCTTATAAAAACTAGTAAGTTAAATATGTTAGAATGTTTCAAATTAATCAAAACAAATACATAATATACACTACTCAAAATAATCAAAAAATTGTAAATTGTTTTATAGAAAAAAAGGCACTTTGAGAGACTAAATCAAATCTAGTTCAAAATGAAGCTTTTAAAAGGAACCTAGATATGATATATATGCCTAATTAAAATCATATTTTATATATCATATTGATCTATCAAAATTTATTAAGAATCAAGTAATCATGACCAAGAGGAAAGATTGAATTTTTTAAAGAAGAAGAGTGAAAACCCCAATCCCGTGTTTGAAAGAAGTGAAGGAGAGAGGTATTAGATTCTCATGATAGGCATATCTTGGGACAAAAATAGCCTTCATATAGATTGTACAAGAAAAATATAGAGAATAATAATTGCTATTACACAATAAGTTGAAGACCAATATGAGAAATCTTACGTTACAATAATATTCAAATGATGGGTGGATATATAATACAACATCAAGGGATAATTCAAATAAATGAAGAAGCAGTTGAATATACCAACCTAGACTGGCTTAGGGGCTAACTCCATGTGGGAAAATGACCACTAGAGATAACTAGTTCAACTCGAGGTCACTAAAATAGTTAATAACTAGTTAACTAAAGAGGGTAGGTGAACAAAGGTGCCTATATTCCCTTTGAATCATGCAAACTAGTGCCAAAGACACTGGAAGTGATATAACTAATGGGGAATAGAGCACAACTAGACATGACTGAATACCTACTGAAGTCAACTGCTAGATACTGTTGGTGACACTCCGAGTGGGTTCCTAAATTATAGGAATTAATCCATGGAGCACCAAAATGCATCCAGACATACTCGATAAGTGGTATATGTCTAGTAGACATGTCCCCCATGCATTGGTGAAGTGATGAATACTTTCTAAGTTATGGAAATACACAAATAGATTTATGTGGGAAAAGGGAGGATTAGTAATAATCATAATAAGAGGGATATACAAAATAAAGATGTTAAGCACAAAAAAATGGCTATTTTAAAAGACAAGTGGATGCAATTGAGGTACAATCCCCTTCTACCTGAGATAATCTTGCAAAATATAGACAATTTCTCATACAAAAAAGGTTATATTTAGTCAATCTCATCAATAAAAAAAGTAGGAGAGCATAACTATAACCAACTACAGTCTATTGTTACTACAAAATTATGAAAATGAAATTAAAATAAGTAACTTGACAGCAAAAAATACTTATTAAAATTAAACTATATCTAAACACATCATTCGACAAAAATAAAGCATGAGATTCAGCTGATTTCACCTCAAATTTAACCACGTCACAAAATCACAATGAATTTCCATATATTATCCTCCATATCCTTCAATATTATTAACAAAATACAATCAACAAAATTACAATGGGAAGAGTTTCAATATATCCTCTTGAATGAGGAGCAAGAGCCTCCGCTTATAGAAAAAATGGACCTCAAACCCTAAGGGGGCGCAATTCCCAATGAGGAGGTGGATCTGGTGGTTGATAAAAAGGTGGGAGGAGGTTTGAATTCACAGGAGAGGAGGATTCCACCTCTCATGAGGTATCCCACTTTGTTTGGGAAGCCTACACCTCCTCTAATTACTTCTTCCATGTGGCAAGCTACACCCTCCATGAGAGAATGCGCCCCCCTTTGGTGGAGGTGAGTTGGAGACCCTCCCTTGATGATAAAATATGTTGTTCTATGCTCATAATTTCCCCAGACAATATCCTCAACAAACCTGAATCCTTAGAGACAAGTCTTAAACAATTTTCCTTTGGTTTAGGAATTGGATTTTCTCCAATTTTCCCATTTATTTGACCCTTCGAGCCACGTTGGAGAAAAAACCAAAATTAATAATTGAAAATTGCTAATTTTACTGTCAAAAGTGGGTTTAGGGGTTTAGTGAGGGATCTGGGTCTAAAAATGAGCATCCCCATGACCAAATTGGCTCCTTAGGCCCAATTTTATGACCTTTTGAACTTTTACAATTAAAATACACCTTATCAATGATTTTATTAAGAAACTAAAAAATAAAAATCCTATGAAATAATTAGCACATTTCAATGAAACTTTAGGAATATGACTAGCATGGTATAATACACAGACCCTAATATTTAATAACCTTTTAAGAAAAAATCACTAATTTCACCATCCCGGATTTGGAGTATTTTGAGTGAAAAAATCGAAAATTATATGTCTCTTAAAAAAGTGTCACATAATTGACGAGGGAAAAAAAAAGTCAAGGATGATGACCTTAATTACAAAGTCCTAATAAGGCCAAGATTTTACAAAAATAAAACATCATGTTATGTCATTTATTACACTTCCCCTAAGGGGGTGTAAACATGCAAAAAAGGGACGACATACGAGAACACCAGAATCTGGTCTCCAACTGCGGGACATGTTCTCGATCTGGTCTTCAAGCAAGGAGAACATATGAGAACACACGAATCTATAGTTCTTATAATTTGTAAAAATCATTTCATCTTGACAATAAAACCTTAGTAGCACAATTTTTTTGAAAAGAACGATGATCCAAACATTGCTTTATTGAAAGGAACGAAAAATTAACTAATGAAAGAGAGTTTTACTCCTAAGTACATAAATTAAATGCATAAAGTAAATTCTCACTTTAAGGATATTATTTTGCTTCTCTAAGAAATATAAAATAAATATATTAGGTAAAATCAAATATCCAATGTAACCACCTAATCATTTGATCAACATTAAAGGTATTTGCCTTATCTTTGGTTACCAACCAAAGCAAGGAAACATTATTCAAGAACTAAAAACCTAAATGAAAATTCAATATCGAAGGGTTAGATGAGAGATTATAATCATGGAGAAGGTCATCAAATTGCTTCCCAAGCTCACAAGTCCTTTTACAGGCTTCTTCTATCCAAAATTGGATAGTATTGATGTAAACATATTTATGATGAGGAAAATCATCATACTCATCAAAAGGGATTATCTAATGATAACTATGTGTGTGAGCCCCAAACTTCTCCAAATCATAAGGAGCATATGTATGTGAAGAAGATGGATGGAAAAAATATTCAATTAGTTGCACCCAATCTTAATCTTCACTATATTGCTTCTCCAAGTCTTCATTGCTGGTACTGATATATGGCTTAGAGTGATCATATGGATAAACCACGTGATCCTATTAGATATAAAAATTTCCCAAGGCCACAATATCCATGCTCTCTTCTTTAAAAATATCATAGATAGGATATTCAATAAAACCATCAAGAGACTCAAAACTCCCTCCATTAGATATGTCATAGACAGGATTATCAACAAAACCATCAAAAGTTTTTGGTTCATTATTTTTCTCTTTAGACATTTCATAGATTATATTTTCCATGCATGTCCATCAATCCTCATCATCATATTTTTCAAACATAAGGGATTCTTCGTCACTTGTGTCATGCTCCATACTATACTTTTCCTCCTCTTCATACTCATCTTCTTCAGAAAACATGTCACAAGGCAGTAAACCTTCGAGATTATCAACATTATATGGAGCAGATGTAGGAGTGTCATCATGTACATTATATATTTCATAATAATTTTCATTATAATATTCTATGATGGTTTCATATTGAGGTATGTTTGGAGTACAAATTTGATCACCATCATTGAAATAATCATGAAAGAATTCCCAATCATCAATATTCTTCGTTGATGTATCATGATGAGGGTCTTCAACAATATTTTCAATTAATGTATCTTAATGCAAAAAATCAATGGAATCATCTTGGATTTCTTCTTCATTGCGATGTCTTGGAGGTAGCACCCAATACCTATCATTTTCTATCATGATGAGACGAGGTAATTTAGGGTCTTCCTCGTGATACTCTATCCAGGGAAAGGAAGCGAAAAGGAACCCTTCCAGGAACTTGTCTAAATATTCCATGTCAATATCTCATGTATGCCACTACATCAAGAATATTATGAGGAAGCATCAAAGGGAAGTAATACCTTTATTGGTAATACCATTGAGATACCATTCACAAACATTTCCTTATAGAGTACTAACAAACATCTCCATCGTATTATCTTCATACAAAACATTGAAGTCAACCAAAATTTTAAGAAAAATATGACATGTTGGACCTCTGTATGCTTATTTCCCAATAATATAGGTAAATGATCATATATATATTCACCATTATGATAATTAGTTAATCCTGGGATGTTTGAGAAGTTGAAGGAAGGATATTCACTGGAAATTCGAGCTCTTTCCTCATCCATATTGTTACTCAACATTAAGCATTTGATATAACCATGGATTTGTTAAAATAATGAGCTTTGAATATTTACTGTTTGTGTGAGATCATATACACACAATAAATATCAATAATTTTTGTGATAAATGAGGGTTTTATCCCTTCAATGGATTTGCCATGTGAAAAAATAATATGCATCATAAATCTTTCACAAAATTTCTTTTTTTCTTGTTTTTCTTTGTAAAAAAGGAAAAAACGTCAATGGAGTCACAGAAAAAATAATTATAGATCTACTCTAATCATTCATCAAACAAAGCAAAAAAAATAAAAATAAAATAAAAGTCGTAACCCATGAATAGACAGATTTATCCCCGGGAGAAGTGCCAAAAAGTGTTGTCTCTTTTCACACACCTGGGGTCTAAGTGTAACATAAATGTTCAAGCTGCTAGGTGTTTTCTGCAAGTTTTAAACCTGTGCAGAGAATAAAAGCATACTAAGTATTTTAAGCAAAATAGAGATCACAACACATCATTCACACATAAACATAGAGATTTACCCTGGAAACCCTTAACCAGGAAAAACCAGAAAACCTTGGAGCCACACCTCTTATATTCTCTTCATTACATTATGAATCCTCATAATAAAAAATATAAGTATTCGACTGGCCTGTTTCCATGAAGGTGCTTTTGGGATCGCCGAGCTGCAACGTTGACATGCACACCTCCCCTTCATACGCACATGTAAGGAATATAACATATACCCAACATTCTCCCACTTGTTGTTTCCTTTGCATAGAAATGAGTCATGTACTCATAAAGTCACAGGTTCAGAGCACCAATGCCCATAGATTCTCTACACCAAGAGAACTTCTCTGTACTAACAGACTTCGTTAATGAGTCTGCAACATTTTTCATGGTGTGAACCTTCTCCAATGGCACCTTCTTGTCTTCAACCATATCTCTCACAAAGTGATATTGCACATCAATATGCTTTGTCTTAGCATGATAAGCATGGTTATTTTCCATGAATATTTCACTTTGGCTATCGCAATATAACCTTACCCCTTTCTGTAAAAACCCAATACCTAAACACAACCTTTGCAACCACATAGCTTCTTTGCTTACATGAGTGGCTGGCATGTATTCAACTTCTGTAGTTGAGAGTGCAACTACAGCTTGTCTCTTGCTCATCCAACTGATAGCTCCTCCAAATAGGTTAAACACATAACCACTTATAGATCTTCCATGATCAAGGTCTCCATCTGAGTCTGCATCAACAAATTCATGTACATTTATTACTCTATCTAGTCCAGGTCTTCCTTGGTAGCATATTTCATAATCTGTGGTGGCACACAAATATCTGAAGACCCTCTTTATAGTTGTCTAATGCTCCTTTCCTAGTTTTGACATATATCTGCTCAAAACTCCCACTGCATGAGAAATGTCTGGTCTTATACAGACCATTGCATACATCAAATTACCAACTACATTGGCATATGGAACCCGTGACATGTCTTCTTCTTCTTCTCATTTCTTGGGACACTGCTCTACAGATAGATTTACACCTACAAGAATAGGAACCTTGACCGGCATACTTTCCTACATGTTAAATATCTATAGTACCGTCTCAACATATTTTCTTTGATTTAAACTGATCATTTTGTTTGCATGATCTCTTGTAATCTCCTTTCCCAGAATGAAGTTTACATCATCGAGATATTTCATATCAAACTTGGAGGACAGTTGAGACTTCACCTCCTTTATAACATCTTTGTTGTTTCCAATCAACAACATGTCATCAACATACATAACTATGTTAATGAAGTGATCACCAACCTGTTTGGAATATACACAGTGATCAACTTTGCTTCTCACAAACCCCAATTCAATTATGTGTGTGTCAAAATTTTCGTACCACATCCTTGGAGATTGATTTAGACCATAAAGGGACTTATTTAGTTTACATACCAACTCATTCTTTCCCTTTACTATGAACCCTTATGGTTGTTTCATGTATATTTCTTCTTCCAGATCCCCATGTAAGAACACTGTCTTCACATCCACTTGCTCTACTTCAAGATCAAAAGCAATAGCAATAGAAAGAAGAAATCTAATAGAAGTTAATTTTGCAACTGAAGAAAATATTTCACCAAAATCAATCCCCTCTACCTGAGAATATCCCTTTTCTACTAAGCGGGCTTTATACTTATCCACTTTACCTTCTACATTCAACTTATTTTTAAATAGCCATTTGCTCTTAAAGGATTTTCTCCCAACTAGTAACTAGACTAGATTCCAAGCTTCATTTTTGTCCAAGGAATCCATTTCTTCATACATGGCCTTTTTACAGAGATCACCATCCTATGAATTAACAGCTTCCTTCACATTTCTAGGATCATCATCAGTAATAGACATAGAAAAATGAGAGCAAAAATCTGGAGGGGGATATCTTTCTAGTTGCCTTATTTCTTGAGATGATCTCCTCAAAACTGGAGTATGAGGTTCTTCTTCTTTTATTGAGTCAGATTCTTCATCTTCTAACTTAAACTCTATTTTCTCTGGTTCCTTTTCCATTGGATTCACTTCCTATCTAGGGACTTCTTTGACCTCTTGAAACACAACATATTGACTATAAACAATCTTCTTAGTTATTGGATTCCAAAGCTTATACCCTTTCATACCATCTTTATAGACAATAAAGATACACTTCTCAGCTTTGTTATCCAACTTGCTCCTTTTCTCCTTTGGAACATGTACATAAGCATCACAACCAAAAATTTTTAGATGCTTAATAGAGGGTTTCCTACTAGTCCATACCTCTTGTGGAGCTTTATCAATCAATGCTGATGTGGGTGATCGGTTTACCAAGTAACATGCTATCTCCATTGCTTTTGCCCAGAATTCTTATCCTATCCCAGCACTTCTTAGCATGCTCCTTGCATTTTCCATCAATGTACTATTCATCCTCTTAGCAACTCCATTCTATTGAGGTGTGTATGGAGTAGTATTTTTCCTTGCTATACCACACTTCTTACACAATTCCTCAAATTCATTCCCACAGAAATATCCACCATTATCTATCCTCAACACCTTTATTTTCTTTTATGACTAATTTTCTACAAAAGCCTTAAATTCTTTAAACTTGGAAAATACTTCAGATTTCTTTCGAAGGAAATAAATCCATATGTTCCTTGAGAAATTATTTATAAATGAAACATAATACACATATTTTCCTAATGATGGAACAGGGATAGGTCCAAACACATCACTATGTATTAATTCTAGAATTCCCCTTTCTCTTGTAGCACTAGACGCAAACCTTACTTGATTTTGTTTTCCATATATGCAATGTTCATAGAAATCAAAATCCAGAGTGCAATCAGTCATACCTTGAACCATACCTTTACCTTGTAATGCTCAAAGTCCCTTTTCTCTGACATGCCCCAATCTTTTATACCATAGCATTGTCTTTCCTCCTGATGTAGTCAGGTTTTTGTCATCTTTACCTCCTTCCTCCAACACAACATAATTGTTACATTCATCAATGATGGTTTTTCCCAATACTTTGTACAGAGTTACATACTGAAATCCCCTCATCAATACCATTGATCCTTGAACCATTTTGCAACCACCATCTCCACACCAGTCTTTACACTTACAACATCCATCTTTCTGACAGATATCAAGTTTCTTGCTAGATTTGGAATGTGTAGCACTTTAGGAAGAGTTATAATCCTTCCATCCTTCAGTTTTAGCTTGAATCTACCATGTCCAATGATACTAGATGGTGAATCATCTCCCAAGTACACAGCTCCTCCATTGTACTTTTCATATTCATAAAACCACTCCCTATGAGGGGTCATATGACATGACGCACCTGAGTCAATCAGCCATATATCACGTTCTGAAGGATTACCCATGGAATCTAGGTACGCATCCCCTCCTTCTTCTGAGGAGTTCTTCGCCTATGTGTAAGGGGTATCCTCATATCCCTTTGCTTTCTCAAAATTCTTAGATATGCAATCCTCTTTATAGTTCCCAGCTTTACCACATTTCCAACACTTCCTTATTCCTTTTCATGGGGATTTAGATCTACCCTTAGATTTAGATCCCCCCCAGATCCTTTATTTTTATTTCTCTCCTGGGGATGCCTCTCACAGACAAGGAATACATGCTATGATTATCCATGGTTTTTCACTTCATCTCTTCTGATAGTAGGGATGATACAATTTCATTAAATTTTAAGGTTGCTTGGATAGCACTACCTATTGCAACAATTAGGTTGTACCAGGAATCCAACAAAGAAGAAAATAATGTAATACATTTATCTTCTTCAACCATTTTAATACCAACAAAGGTTATCTGACTTACTAGAGTATTGTAGACATTCAAATGCTTTGTTACAGTTTCATTCTCATCCATTCTGAGGTGAAACAACTTCTTTTGCGGAAATAGCTTGTTCAGAAGGGATTTTGATTGATAAAAACTCCCTAGTTTTTCCCATAGCTTTACTGCACTATCTTGACCAGATACGTTCAACAACACATAGTCTAGTAAGAACAATTATATTGTACTCCTCTCCCTTCTTTCTAATTTATCCCAATCATCTTGTGACGTTGCATTGGGTTTCGTACCCGGATCCACAGCAATCCACTGTTCCCGATATACCAGAAGATCCTCCATTTTGAGCTTCCATAGATCAAAATTTTGGCTATTAAATTTCTTGATCTCGATTCTTGAAGTGCTCACCATTATCTTTCAATGCTCAAATAAACACTACAAATCTCCCACTAAACCCAGGTTTATCACAGACCTGAGATCTATCAACCGTGTCGAACCCTTAGTAGCAAAGGTGTCCCACTGATGCCAAAATTGAGCTCTGATACCACATGTAAGTTTTAAACCTATGCAGAGAAGCAAAGCATACCGATTCTTTTAAGAAAAATATATATCACAACACATCATTCACACATAAACAAAGAGATTTACCCTGGAAACCCTTGGAGCCACACCTCCTATATTCTCTTCATTACATTATGAATCCTCACAATACAAAATATAGGTATTGCGCAACATCCAAATACCCTAACATGCGCACCTCCCCTCCATACGCACATGAAAAGAATATAACATATGCCAAAAAGTGTTGTCTCTTTTCACACACCTGGGGTCTAAGCATAACAGAAATGTTCAAGATGCTAGGTGTTTTCTTGGGGGAAAGTATCAAGTCAAGTACTGTCACTTGATATTGACTGCTTCATTTAGGAAAAACTCCTAAAAGAGACAAGGGGGTGGTTCCTAATAAAGAGTTGTATAAGGCTCTTAAGTTTTAGTAATTAATGATGGAAGTACGTTGTTTAGGAGTTTTTGAAGTAAAATTACTAAGACAATATTTTTTTCAAATTTAAATAAATATTCCAACAGCATAACATCAACACATAAGAAAATTGAAATAAATGTGAATCATATTAGTGCTAATGGATTCAAAGTAAAATAATGATGTTGAAATGAAATGTTTTGAAATGTGTCTTGATCAGTTTTAATTATTAAAATATGAGTTCAGTTACGGGAAGGGGATTCTCGATATACTAAAAGTACTTAAAATATGCCAAAAAGATGACTAAAGTGGTTCCTCACACAAAAATGTTGGTTGAGTCAGAGTCTCTGAGAAGGTGTCCAACATTACACCAACAAGGATGTAGCATGATTGTATCTTGAGGTCACTACTTAGTGGTTGTCGCTTCCTTTGAAGAATTTTCCCATGATTTTCAACTATCATACGTCGTATCTTTGTAATTTTTTTTGGGAGTTGATTTAATTAATGTATTGTTAGATTAATGTGTAGAATTTAGAGAGTGTCGAAAAAAAAATTTGATTCCCAAATGACCAGGAAAAGACCACAAAGGGGAAGAGAATACATGAGTTTATGAAAAAATGTTTATTCCAATTTGATGAAACAAATATGTTTGTAAAATCAAATACACTAATGAAAAATTAAACCACAACTATGTGTCACTTTCTGATCATCCACCATCAATCAACAAAAAGACTTTGGTTGGTGGAGAGAGCATACTTCGTGGTAATTAGTTGGGTATTAACTTTAATGATGAAATCAAAGAAAAAAATAAACTATACAAACTTTTAAAAGGCAGAGTGTGTGTATGTGTTGATTAGTAAAATACAAACCATGAAGGAGACTGTGAATCCTCCCAGGGAGGGTGGAGTGTGGCCGATGTGTAGCCCACTTGATTTCTTTATTATTGAATTTACAATATGATGAAAATATGAATTATGTTTTTAATTTGATCCCTGAAAAAGGATCTAAAAGATTACAATATTTCCATGAGAGAAAAGGAAAGAAGAACTGGGATGGAGGATGGAGTTTTTGATGTCCCGGGTGACCCGAAACTCGAAATTGTAGTATGGCCTCCTCATTTTCTCAAAACCTGATAAAAACCAGCAAGTTAAATATGATATAATGTTTCAAATTAATAAAAAAAATACATAATCTACACTACTCAAAATGATCGAAAATTTGTTATTTTTTTATTATTGAAAAGGGCACTTTGAGAGACTAAATTCAATCTAGTTCAAAATGAAGATTTTAAAAGAAACCTAGATATGATATAAATGCCTAATTGAAATCATATTCCAGATATCATATTGATCTATCTAATTTTATTAATAATCAATAAATCGTAACCAAGAAGAAATATTGAATATTTTAGAGAAGAAGACTGAAAACCCCAAGCCCATGCTTGAAAGAAGTGAAGGATAGAGGGATTTGAAAAATAAATATGTTCAACACAGAAAATGGATATTGTAAAAGAGAAGTGGATGCAACCGATCTCCAATCCCCTTCTACCTGAGATAATCTTACAAAATCTAGACAATTTCTCATACAAACAAGGTTAGATTTAGTCAGTTTCATTAATAAAAAAAAGCAGGAGAGCATAATTTTAATCAACTATAGTTTGTTGTTCCTATAAAACTATGATAATTAAATTCAAATAATACATAAAATACTTATTAAAATAATACATAAAATAATACATAATTAACTTGACATGATAAAATACTTATTAAAATTAAACTATATCTAAACACGTCATTCGACAAAAATAAAGCATGAGTTTCAACCAATTTCATCTCCAATTTAACAAAGTCACAAGATCATAATGAAATGCCACAGATTAGCCTCCAAATCATTCAATATTATTAACAAAGTATCATAAACAAAAGTACAATGGACAGAGTTTCAATACATCCTCTTGAATGAGGAGCATGATCCTTCCTTTATTGCTAAAATGGACCTTGCACCCCCCTTTGGTGGAGGTGAGTTGGATATCCTCCCTTGATGATAGAGGATGATATTCTATGCTAATAATTTCCCCAGAGAATATACTCAACAATCGTGACAACTCAGAGACAAGTATTAGACAAGCTTCCTTTGATTTAGGATATGGATTTTCTCCAATTTTCCTATTTATTTAACCCTCTCAGTCATTTTAGAGAGAAAATCAAAATTAATAATTGAAAATTACTAATTTGTCTCTCAAAAGTGGGTTTAAGGTTTTATTGGAGGCTCTGGGTCTAAAAATGAGTATCTCCATTACTAAATTCTCTCCCTAGGCCCAATTTTATGACCTTTGAACATTTACAATTAAAATACACCTTATCGATGATTTTATTAAAAAAATAAAACTTAAAAAATCCTATGAAAGACTTAGCACATGCCCATGAAACTTTAGGAATATGACTATCATGGTATAATACATAGACCCTAGGATTTAATAACATTTTAAGACAAAATTACCAATTTCACCATCCCGACTTTAGAGGATTTTGAGTGAAAAACTCCAAAATTATATGTCGCTTAAAAAATAGTTACATAATCGATGAAGGAAAAAAAATCAAGGATGATGACCTTGATGACCAGTCCTAAGAAGGCCAAGAATTTTACAAAAATAAAACATCATTCTATGTCATATATTCAATTCCCCTGAGGGGGTGTGAACATGTGAAAAAGGGACCATAACTGGCCTTGATGAAACCATGGAACTTTCCATATCACTTAGTAAGAACAATGATTTGTTCCAATCCTTGGTGGATCACTTGAAAAATACCCTAAGTGCAACTTAGTGGATAACAATTCCCCTTCATAAAATATGTCTCTCGACTCGATAAATCATGTCGAATTTCAATCATTTGTAAACCGATAGCTTCATCCCTTCATGGGGAATCTTAGGGGCATGTTTCTAGTATCTGGACATCATACTAGAGTTAAGCTACTAGATTATTATGTAAGGGGGGAAATCTGCCAACCTTATAAAATCATCTTGGCACTACTACATTTCGACCAAAAATCTGACGGCTGTCTTGTCGGATTTTCGACACTTCCCTGTCGCATGTACGACACTTTGATTTTTTTTTAAGTGTCGGAAACTTGTCGTCGGTTATCTGACACCTAAGTAACTGTCGGTTAAGCGACACCTAAGTAACCGTCGGTTAAATTTAAAGCGTTGGTTAAGCGACAGAATATCTTCGACGGTAGTAAAAAAAATCACCTTCATGCCGTTGGTGAAGCGACGGATATATACTGTAATCGTCGGATAAGCGACATCAAGAACCATCGCTTAAGAGATGGTAAGAAAAAGTAAGCGTCGAAAATGCGCTAGGTATAACCATCGCTTAAGCGACGACAAGAATAAGTAAGCGTCGAAAATGCGACAGGTATAACCGTCGCTTAAGCGACGGAAGTGAATATTTAAAAAAAAAAATAGCTCGAAATTGGCTTGATTTATCCCCTCCATTAGAGTAGTCCAAGAAGACTACAACTCTACGAGTATCATTAAGAGAAGAAATCGACCCTATTATACTATGATTCCCCATAGAGATGAGAAAGTTCTATGATATAACCGAGGATATGCTGCGACCAACTTATCAATAGCATTCGAAGAGAAAGTATACAGCGCCAAATAGATGAGAAATAATATTAATAATACTTCCGAATCTGTGTAAGACATCGGTTCAAACTCAGACTTAAAAAGAACACTGTTACTTCCTGCGTATATGCTCCTATTGTTCTCAATAGTGAAGAGTTGACTCCATGCTAATTTAAATTACATTTATGCAAAGCTTTATATTACATTTCTTCAAAACTTTCGTCCCTTGTCTGTCCCATGATGTCGAAGGTATTGGACATGTTTGCATTATAGCTATTATTTTGGCACATAACTTTTGGGGGTTATTTTTATATAACGCAACCTTCACATTTATACATATAATATATCATGTATGAGCGGTTCTAAAACATAGGTGACTAGTTAGCATTAGTTAAAAATGGCAGGTTCTATTTTTCTATAATATAATTGTTCCATACTTATATTGTATGTTGGGAATCATCAGCTGTATTATTTTGGCTCTCTGCATGATAAGTTTTTCTACCGTGCTTCACATATGGGAAACAGTCATAGAGGTTTTTCTACCATGCTCCACGTATGGGAAACAGTCAAAGACAAAGCATACTACATAACAAAACACATATACCTGCAAAGTTTCTCCTCTGCAGCTTGTGGCAATTAAGGTTTTCTTGGCATTTTCCATGGATGTCCATGATCTGGCACTTGAGGTATCAATTAAGGTTTTCTTGGTATTTTCCATGGATGTCCATGATCTGGCACTTGAGGTATGAAATTTTTTTATATGCTACAATGAGCATATTGTAAATAACTTTTTAACATATATTCAACTCTTGTGCAAAAATACTCTTGTAGTTGTGCAAAATCTGCTACAACCAACATTCTATGCAATAATTTTTTCACAGGGATAGTCGAGAGAGAAAATGCATTGCTAATCAAATTTTCCAGGGAAGTGTGGTACTCCTGGTTTTCTTTCAAACCCTAGATGCCAGTCCTAGGCATACCTAAGCCTTCAAAATGCAACCTGTGCCATTATATCAACATTCCTTAGCATTATTTAGTGAAACCTAGGCATGAATGAGAAGTTCTGCAATAAAATTATCTTTAAATACTCAACGACGGAAGCCTCTGTGAGATAAACAATGGAGTAGTAGTTTGCATCAAAACAATAGTATAATGAATCTAAAATAATCAATAAACATCAAGTTTGTTTAACCTTGGTTTGTACACTTATTATCCGTAAAACAACCTTCAAAGGGGCATTTTGAGGCATATTTTCACACAACGGGCCTAAAAGTGGTAAAACACAGTCACCTACAACAAATATGGGCACTTCTTTGGGTGAATTTCATGAGGAACAACCATGGATCTTAAAAAATATGGACTGTCATGAGCATAATCAGTCACCTATAGCAGTCCTGGGCACACCTACATGGATTATGGGCACTTTTCAACCCCAAAACAGTCTCATACAACTATGAAGAAGCAAAAAGCCAAAAAAATTGAGCATGTAACAACCTCTACTAATCAATCTTGTGTGTGAACAGCAGTAGGAGAAGTGTTTGAACTTGTTATGAGGCATGCCTTATCCATCGAAATTGAAGAACACCTAGTAAATCAAGTTCTGAAGGTAGAGGATGGGAGGTTTTCTTATACTGATGATGCTCTTGTTCTTGTAGCTCGCATTCTTATTATAAGGACATCCACAGGGTCCAGTTTGGGAGATGACTCCTTAAGACTCAAAATCTGCAAAGGCTACGCTGGTTTTATTGTTGAGAAAGTGAAAGCTACATATTCAGGGTGCTTAAATATCCAAGAAGTTTGTGCAAGTATTCCATCCCTATTTCATTTGGAAATTCTTCTCATGGCTTTTCATTCTTCAAATGCATTTGAAAAAATCAAAATGGCAGAGAATATTTTTTCTACCCTCAGCAATGTAAGTTGTCCTCCAGTGGAACTTAACAGCACACAATTGGTTTGCTGGTCTTTGATAATTTCAAGACTGATGTTGATTCTTCAGCACATGATTCTCCACTCTACAACCTTCCCATCCTAGTTGATGTTCAATATAAGAAATAAGTTAATACAGATTACACAAGGAGGAACTTTTCAGCTTCCCACAGGAATAGACTATTTAGAATCATGGGTATATCATGTGGTACAAAGTGTTATAAATGTGAATGAGGGAGTCACATAGTACATACAAAATAGGAAAGAATGTCATAGCTGGTCAGTGGTACTTAATGATGCACAGTTGTCATTGATGCCAAAGGAACCATTAATAATAAAGGCCAGGATGAGGGCAGAAGTAAGATCAGCAAGAGTGATGATATAGCTGCCAGTTTGAAGAAGTATATATGAAGTCATTAACAGACCAGCCAAGCTCATCAAGGTAAAGGTATTTGGTAAAGGTACTTCACCTATAGGAGATGCATCAGAGGTGGTAGCTAAAGATGATATATAGCAGGTGACTTGAAGACTTACAGAATCAAGCCTCATTAATACTTATGTAGACATGGTCTCTCTAGAAGAGATAGAGGTATCAGTCAGTTTAGCAGCTCTGATACCTTCGGTGGAAAAGATAAAATTTCCTAGTGCTAGGATTGACTGTTTAAGGTCTTAAAGGACAGTGTAAGCTTGTGGAATGTCCATCTAGACTCGACTGTTCCAGCATACATGTGAAGACATTGATCAAATATTCTTAGTATCTTTGTGAAGCCTAATCCAAAGCTTGAAGCCAGCCCTAATCTGAAGGTTGAAAACTATAGAATGATATTTGCCAGTTGTGATAGCTCCCCTGTATGGCCAAAATGAACATTATGGCACAGAATTCTGCTAAAACTTATGAAGTATTCAATTTCAAGCAACTTGTCTCTGCCCAATTCAGGACTCCATGGCAAAGCACCAACTTCCTTAACATCAATATCTGATAGAGTGATCCAGCTAAGTACAAAACAATATCTTTCAAGTATAAGCTCATGCACTTGGGTTTTGATGCCGAGAAGACATGAAGACAAATAAGAGCAAGAACATGAAGAAGGGATCTGATGCACATGTAGTAGGTCTCCAATAGCCACAAATGAGGCAGATTCAATGCTCATGTTGTAATTCCAACTAACAACAAATTTAGGGGTTTAATACATTTTTGTTAAGGAATTTAGGATGGTAACTCATGGTCTTCTCTGTGTAAAAAGATACCATCCTCTCTCTATGTAATGGGGGGAATAAAGGGATTGGGTACAATCAGAGTAGCCATACATCTAGAGGAGCTATGCAAGCAAGCCAGAGATCATTGTGCATTACTTGTGCAAGAAGGAAGCCTCGCAGATCATTCCTGTTCCTATAATAGCAGAGGTGGATCTCTACAAATATGATCCATGGAAGCTTCCAGGTATTTCTTTGTTTTTTGTTTTTCCTCTAAGGCTTATACTTGTGTATCTAAACAGATTCTATAATGTGTAAATAGATGGAATTCAGGACTTACTGATGAGCTTTTTGTTTTCTTTTATTGTTTACAAACAAAGCCCTGTTTGGAGAGAAGGAATGGTACTTATTCACTCCCCGCGATAGAAAGTACCCAAATGGATCAAGGCCTAAAAGGGCTGCTGGCTCTAGATACTGGAAAGCTACTGGTGCTGATAAGCCCATCAATGCTAAAGGAGGAAAGAAGAGAGTGGGTATCAAGAAGGCTCTTGTATCCATGAACATTGAAGGAATTTTTTTTTTTTAAATAGCTCAAAATTGGCTTGATGTATCTTAAATTCTTTAAACACTTGAAATTAAAATCAAATACCTTGCTTTCCAGCTTCTATAACAACATGATAGCTCACTTCACCAGATTTGGCACTGAGCTTGTAAAGCCGCACCTTGCATAAAATAATAACAGCCAACACACAAAAGTAAGAGAGAGCCGATTTACCCAACAAGGCCAAATGTCAATGTTAATGACTAGAATTATCCTTACCAAACCTTGCTCATCTCCAACAGCCAAAGTATCTGAAATTGGGAAAAACTCCAATGCTGAAATGGGAGCATTTTTCCGATTTAAATTGAGATTTTGTACCTGTAAAACAATATATGTACATCAAATTTTGCAAATCAAATAATAATATTTTATAGAAAATATATTCATAGATATGTAAGCTGTTGATAATAGGCTTGTCACCCACTACCGTCGGGATCTTCCCAAGTAAACATAATTGTAGAAGTGTTCTCACCTCATTCTCAACACTGCAAAGAAGACCTAAAAAAGGCACTGATGCATCCCATACTTTAACAGTGCCATTTTCATGCCCACTTATGTAAATAATTTCCACAATGGAACTATTATCAAATGACATTGAACCATGAACTCCGCCAGTGACAGGCCACTTCATACTAGATGAGAGATTGGATGGTGCTATTGATTTCAACGCACGAGGTAGCTATATTCAGATAAATATGATAGCGTCTGAAGTTAGAAACCAGAATATCAAAGAAAACATGTTCTTATGAAGAAATTTTATGGCTATATGATTCTAGAGACTGAAAAAGTAAATATACCTGTGATAATATTTTAGAGGCATTCACATTTTTAGGAAGAAGTACAAGTTTTGTCACAGTTACACAAGGTTCAACCAATGGTGCTTATATAGGAACAGGCAGGGGAGAAATGGGAGACCTCTCCTCTTCCATCCTGAGAGAGGACTCTAATATGCTAGCCCCATCATATGCATGTAAATGGCTTGGATTTGTGAGTATAAGAAATGAAGCAGATGGATTGCTCCACATGCTTCCAACAGTTGGTAGCATTATCATGTCTGCAAAAGATCCATGAAACTCAAGATCCAAGCGTGAAATGCATGCCAATTTTTTCATCTTATAAGACCATTCCAGACCCAAAACTTGCAAGGTGGCAAGACAGAGTGAATCCCTCCCTTAGGAGTAAAGATAGAATGTTGAAAAGTATGCTATGCTGCAAAACTAGAAATGTGCAAACCCTACAACACAATTTTCATTACATGCAATTCTCAAGAAGGATTTATTTCTACTATCTAGATAAAGTAGAGCATGCCATACAAAAGCATGGTTGAGTCATTTAAATGAATAACATTTTCTATATCTCAAGTTATATTCCTTTTAGAAATTTTCAAGCTTGTCTGTTTTAAATGAAAATCAATAAAAAGAAAGTAAGCTGTAGGTAACCAGCATATGTCTGAGAGAAAGGAGGAATGGCCAGACTACAATTACAAAAATAGATGGATGTATATTAAAAAAAAGGATTGCTTCTCCCACATCACTTTTTGACTTTTACCTTGCTCTTATTGAATTATTTTTAGGGTGCAAAACGGGGAGGTAAAAAAGTGTTAAGTTGACTTAGGGTTGCCTGACATTCATTCTAATGGAGTAGCATTGCCAGCCAAGTTGATGTATCCCCTCCATGGTTTCCTGACATTCATTCTAATGGAGTAGCATTGATAGCCAAGTGAGAAAATAAAACATAGGGAACATTGAAGTTGTGAGCTTCCATTCCACCAAATTTCAGGTATGTGGGGATGCTGGAACTGGGAATTGTGTCCATGGGACATGTGTAGACACCCTTCATATTTTAGGGAATTGCCACAAAGAATGCCAGGGCCCTCAACATAGGGATCTCGTTTGAAATGATTGCAATTATATGCAAATGAGAAATGCACGTGTTTTCCTTATGTGCTTATATAAGGTATAATAAGGTGTAGGGCCTGGGGGATTTGTGCTTTGGTTTTTTAAAATGTTTTTCTTAATTTTTAGGGGAAGTACCCTGTTGTCCTTGGAAAAATGGGAACATTTCTTTTTTTGGATGAAAATAGAAAAAGGTTGGGAACCCAAAAGGATAACCCTAAAAA
This sequence comes from Pseudotsuga menziesii, assembly GCA_001517045.1. Taxonomy (NCBI): domain Eukaryota; kingdom Viridiplantae; phylum Streptophyta; class Pinopsida; order Pinales; family Pinaceae; genus Pseudotsuga; species Pseudotsuga menziesii. The sequence goes on from LPNX010754988.1 coordinate 362,854, forward strand.
ATGAAATAGATAATACTCCAGGAAAAGAAAGTATCCCAGTGACAATGCAGCACCATGAAAGGTCCTCAAGAAAATAGCCAAGTCTATGGAGTCTGAGGAAGAGAAACTTCCTAGCTATCATCCAAAATAGAAGAGAAGGCATCATTATATGGTCTGAGAACCTATCTGATATGGATCCTTTTGTATAGTTGATTGGACTTTTCACCATACTTGGACATAAATCCTGTGTTACTGCATGGGAAGTGGAAC